>JAIPRM010000748.1:36155-48537 GCA_025469315.1 Stegophylla sp. TES_Ste_2020 | reverse complement strand
ACTATGTACATATATTTATATTACATATACTTATAGCTATACTCTTTACCAAAATTGAGCCAATATAAAAAAGGCGCAATTTTAATAGTTTGCCAGAGGCGCAAGAGGAGCTTCCTACGCCACTGATGGTAAGTATTGTATAAGAATATCTTTAAATTAATTAATTATTTTTATTCCATTAATTTTGAGTAAGTATTATTTTATTATTTATAAATAACAATAATCAGTAACAGTGGCTGATAATGTGTGTCTAATTATTGTCAAACACAGTGGAAGACAGTTTTTTTTACATCGAGTTAAAAAGGTGATTGCTTAATGATGGGGGAGGGTAGGATACCGTGAATTGGTAGGGTAGGGTATGGTAGAGGAGTGTGGGATTTTTCTAAGTTCAAGCCTAGACTATCCGAAAATTGTCAAAAGCGGTAAAAAAACGGCATATCCTGAATTTTCATAAATACGATTTTTTTTTTTTTTTTAAACATAACTTCCAAAATAATGGAGCTAAAAATTTGAAACTTTCACCAACTACCAAGAATAGTCACGCGTATACCTCAGAAAATGTTCAAAAACATTTGACCAAATTTGAGGTAAGTATTAAACTTTGAAAATATTGGAAATTTCTCGTTTTCCGTAAGTTTTTAATAATTCATAAAATATCAAGGAGATTGGGTGATTAAGGAGTTGTGGTAGGCAATTTCTAATTTTTTTCTGATACGTGTTGTTATTGTGTGCGTAGTAAATGAACATTATGTGTAATGTTGTTATCTTATACCCTCCCGTCTTTCGTCCGCGGCCCGACAATTTATCTGTTTCAATGAAAACAATAATAACTGATTTTTCGTTTATCGCGGAGTTCTGATATTGTCGTGATTGCACGTCGCGATGGTAGGTCATCGACCGTGGGTACAGTATAAAACACTACCTACTGGATCTAATTTATTTACGATTATGAAAGACTTTTTGTCTGAATTATTAACCCCCAGTTATTACAATGCAAGTTTTTTCAAACACTTTGGAGTATAATATACTCCAAAGTTTTTATATATATTATGTATAAAAACTTAAAAGTAATTTACATCAATATAACTTTTTACATTGATATTCATAATTTGTCATCAAATATATTTTTTTAAAAATTACCATAAACCAGTACTCTGTCAAACCGTTAGTAAATTAATTCGGGAAGCAAGCACTCCATGTAAAATTTTATCAAACAAGGTTAGATTTTTATCCAAAAATCGTTATTTTTTGCTATTTTATTAACAATCATCCCTAGGGTAAAATAATACAATTATAAATATTATTTCACTCAACCCTGGGAAACTAAATGTCGGGCAACGCCGGGCCAGGACAGCTAGTAATATTATAAGATCTAAAATAAATAATAATAAGATAAAACTATAATATAGTACCTTTCAAGGCTGGATCAAGGTGGGGGCTAGGAGGGGCTGTATCCTAGGGGCCGCAAGTCAAAGGTGCCACAAATGTTCTTCTTTTTTTTTTATTTTACAATATACCTGTACTGATATGGGAGTACTTATTAGTATTCAATTTTAATCTATATTAGAAACTACTTGTTAGTTGTTTATTTAATAAGAGTCTGTTTTCATAATACATACACCTCTTGATGATATTACACAAAAGTAAAAATGTAAACATAAATTTGGGAATATTATGACCGCAATCATACTCAACAGTACCTATAATACGTGAGATCCACACTCACATTAAACAAACAGCTATTTAAAAATTTTATTTATTATATACCTTTAATTAAAACTTACCCACGTAAAAATGTACTATGTATTAATTTTTGATTACTTGATTTATTTATCTAACATTTCACAATTATATCTTTTTGAAAAAATAAATCTAATGCTTTCAAACAAAGAACTTTCTAAAAATGTAATAAGCACAAAATTGTTGAATTGTAAAAATATTTTCAAACAATCACTTATATTTTTTTTCCAAATCAAGCCACTGAAAATTGAAATCAGTTTTCTCATTCCAGATAACAATGATATAATATATAAATTATAATATCACTCATTTTAGAGAAAATTCTATATGTCTGATTCAGAAATTAATAAATGTAAAATTATTCAAAAATATTCAGATGGTATTCAGGGGCGTCATTTCAATTTTTTTTTAGGTACGCATTAAATATTGAGCAGGCCACTATTTATTTATTTTTTCGACATATTTGACATTATGAGCGGGCCATGTAAATGTGCCTTGCGGGCCAAAAATTACAATTTAGAATTTTAGGTACGCAAATGTATACCCTGCGTACTGAAAATGACGTCCCTGATGGTATTACAAATCATAAATGTTTAAAGAGTAGAGAGACAATTTTAGAGACCATTCTTCAAAGATTACTTTTGTGACAGGCATATCTATCAATGCCTTCAACAGAGTTGCATTTGACAAACAAAGTTTCGTCTAAAGAAATTAATAGAATATTTGCTGTGGTAAAATCCACCAGAATTTTTTTTATCAATAATCAATCACAATAATGTAAGAAATACTGATTTACAGGGTGTGTCGTGAAACACTCGGAACACTCTGTAGATTCACTTATGACTTAGGTTAAATGTACCCACATTAAATCTATTTTTAATTAGTGATTTTTGTTTTTAAATTACTATAAAGTTAATGGTATATTATCCATGGACGATGATAAAAATGATAATTATTCATCAACTGAAAAAACAATAGAAACAGCAGCTACAAATATATCGCAAAACAGTGAACAAATTAAGCGGTATATTTATAATCATAAATTCAATACAATACATGTAGTAAGGTATCAATAATTAGCCTTAATACTATACCACTATTACAGAAGAAAAAAAACAAAAATTTAGTGGACAATTCTCGGAACATGTGAAAACATTTATATTATATATGAGTTTAAAAACATAATATTACCTTTTACTGTCTTTTCAGTAGATGAATCATCACTTTAATCATCGTCCAAACTATCGACTTTATTAAAAATATATGTTTATCGTTTCTAAGCTTACGTATAATTTATATGTTTTCACATATTTCGAGGGTCACCCACACACTTCCCGATATCATTCGGAGATAAACATAAAAAGTTCAATAGAGTTAGCTTATTGCAAAAATAATACATTATCTTAAAACATGCTCTTAGAATTTACCAGTACTAGCTATAATTCAAATTATTTGATTATTTAGATTTTTGACTATACCACATAATTAATTCAGTTAGTTGCCATTTCTTAGTGTACCTCAATCGGCTACCTACATAGTTTAGTGCGCGTGATATAATATTGTTGTTTTAATGGCTCAAAATAAAAGTACTCAAAGTGAAAAGCTTTTAATTAGATAATTAAACATTTGAAAGCATGTTTTTTTAGCATATTTAGCTATTTTTTTAATGCATTAGTACATATATATAAATAAATAAATATAGACGTTTAGTAATTTATTATTGCATAAACATTCTAACCCTATAATAATTATTAACTATTTATCCGTTATCGGAAAGTGATTAATGACTAAATAGATAAAACCTGATTAGATTATTTAGACACTATAAAAATAATTGAAGGAAATTATGAATGTGGTATGAATTTTCGGTCTTGCAACATGGCGGGGACTTTGGCGATTTGTTTACGTTAGGTGAAAACGGATTGCATATTGTATTCTGTATTGATAAGTATGGTATAACTGCACAACAAATCAGATAAAACAATGAAATGTAAACACAAATCGGCTAACTAATAAAGGAGAGAAGACGTCAGTCTCAGGACTACGTTTTACCGACAAATGTCGGTGTATTTATTATCTATGCCCAATATGGCTCGATCTTACAGCGGCAGATTGTATAAATGTTTTTTCCTCATTAAGCGGATTTCTGATAAGAGTTGTCCGACCTTATCTTCTAATAAGACCTTAATAATATAAGACCGTGATCTATAAAGATTTTGTACGTGTATCACTATAGAGATCACCAACATCACTGATACCATTTGTTATCATAGATGTATTGTGTTTATGTATTTATTATATTATTATTTATAGTCATAAAAGAAAATAAATATGAACAATTTGTTATAAATACGATAAACAGCACAAACGCGTTTCGAAATGACTTAAAAATGTTACAGTAACATAATATTACATTATTGTACACAGTAATTTTAAGATTGCAATTATTTTTCCATCTCCCCACCGAGTTTTTTTGTTGAAGTAAACTTGTTTTGTTTTTTTTTTATTTTCACACTTTGTGGCAGATCGTTTCTCCCGTCCACACTTACTATCGTTAATAACCTTTACGTGTAGTATTCCAATATTTCCAATTACTATTAATTTATCATTATGAAATACCAAACGGTTGTCATCGTTTTGTAATTTTCGCCGTCTTTCTTTTTTTTTTCCGCTCTCGCCACAGACCACCAAACAACGTTAACCATTACCATGGCCACTAGTGCTACTAAGGCTGCCCCTTCCACGACTTTCCGACTTCCGTTTGACGATCGGCTTCCAACGCTTTTAACGTCACCCCGCATTTCGGCTTTCCCTTCGCGTCGCACCAGTCTTGTTTCGCATTATAATTTCACACTGGGTCACCGTTTGGCCGCTCTCACTCTACTCGTCAGTTTTCATTCGTCGTCGTTGGCCGCTTGTGCACGTCTTTCGTCCAACAGTTTGATTGTGTGTCATCGCGACACGTAGAACCAGCAGCGTCCGTCCAACAAGACATATACCATCGACACACAATTACCAATCCCGGATAAAGTTGAAACATGAACAAATTCGTTCTACCGACGGTGTTCATCATTTTGGGTGAGTACAGTACTAGTCGATCGCATTCGCGTCAATCAATGTCGAAATTTGAATGATATTGTTAGGTATATAAAATACCCGCCAGTATGTAGGTACTGAGTGGTCGTAAATAGTATTGTCCCTAGTTAAGTTAAATTAGGTATCTTCTACCTATAATGATAGAAATTACTAGTAATTAGTACCTACTAAAATAACTAACTTGTTACCTAGGTACTTAACTGTTTACTTTTTTACTTTTAATTGTATAACTTCACGATTTATATAATTATTATAAATAATGAATTACACTTAAGGTTAACTTAAACTTAAGGTTTAAAAAGTTTGGTTACCTACTTTAAAATATATTAGTAACTTAGGTACCAAAGGTATTTTATATTAAAATATTTGGAAATTAGGTTTTATATAGGTAGGTATTGTTATTATCTATGCGTTGTTACCTATGCTAATTAAGAAATTAATTTATTATAATGTATAAATTGTACCTACTATCAAGTATATATAAAGTAAAACAAGTAGTTTGTCTACTGCACACTTTGAAAGTTTGTTTAGTCGGTCAGATTTATGATGATCAAATAGGTTCTGAAATTTCTTAAAACCTTATTATTAAAATTATGAAGTTCTTTGATGATTGAATAAAATAAAAATATTTAATTTATATAAATATAAATAAAATAATTAATTATACCCAAATTTATAGGTACCTTCCTAATGTTTTCAAAGTTTACAAGTTGTACTTACCTACCTACTTATAATTTTCTCGTAAATAATTTACCTACTGTGGTACCTAGTTACTTTTTTGTATGTTCTTCACTAGTTATTTAACAATTTACTTTTTTCTTTTAGGTAGTTACTACATAAGTCTTGTAACTTTTTTTTGTAATTTATCTAAGTTATTTAATCTTGGTAAATAACAAAAATAGATAACTATAACTTAGTCATTAAGTGAGAAACTTGCCATTTTTGGATAAAATCTATTGTAGATTTTGTGTTGTCATTTTGAATTTTGTCATTGGTATTGCCAGTGGTCAGTTTGCACCAGATCTCATATTTTCCTGTACTTACCATATCTATTTGTATTATGATTCAGTTATTGCTAACAATGTGAACTGGGGTGTCAGTGGAAGTGATGGAGGTTCCGTCATAAATGATTTGATAGACACAGCAAATAAGAATCTCAGCTCAGTCGGAATATCAAATTCGGTTAGCAATTCCATACCAGCCATAAACGAAGGTGAAAGAATGTTGAAAGAAAAATGTTTGAAAATTAGCAACTCAAACGAATCATATAATACAATTTTGGTAAGTCCATTAGTTAGGTATACCTTCTTATATTACTTATTTTTTTGTAATTAATTATATCACATAAGTAGTATTAATTAGTACTTTCTATAGGTATAAATTATGAATATTGAATACATGGAAGTAAAAGTAGCATATTTTTATTATAATACAGCGTATCCCCTTGATACAAAAGGCTGCTGCATGTAACTAGTTGTTTTCAGAAAATTATTCATTTTTCTTTTAATTCTGCTTTAGTAATAGAAAAATTTGAAAAATATATTTTTCCGGTCAATTGAGTTCAATCTAATTAAGTTCAGTTATAATCGGAGACCTGAATTAAATTAGTTGGCATAGGTATATTTGAAAATATTTGTATAGTACACTACGATGATGCATAATGGTTCTGTGTAGCTCCTGCATAAATCCTACTTTGAGACACCATTCAAGGTGCATAGTTATTTTAAGTTACTTGTAATTGGTTTTAAGTATTGCATTCAGATATTTTTAAATAATACATTTTTTAACTAAGCTGACATAAAATATTAATCTAACCTAAGTATATTTTATCGAAAAATTGCGCCTAATGGTGGTTTCGCCTACTGTGCTAATATGAGGAGCCCCGGCCTTGTATCAATTGTATCTATGTTTAAATTTTCATAAAGTTTTGATTAAAAAAAAAAAGTTTCCTAGTCTTTTTTGTCAAATTTTGTGTAGTTTTTCTCACATTTTGAGAATACTATTAAGAATTTCGAAAAATGTATTATCTAGAGGCAAATCCCGCTTCTAAAAATTGCTGGTTAAGACTTTTGGACAAGTATTTCCGTACGAAAAAGTATTCACAGAAAAAAAAACATCATTGTAAAAACACTAGCTTAGAATCTAATATCGCAATAAATTAATGTAAAAAAAAAGCATCAAATTTATAAATATTCATATAAATCACACATTTATCATAAGATATTTGATTAATGCAGCATTAGCCAGATTAATTTTAATCATCATTGCTGTTGTTCTTACAGTTAAAATACAGAATAAGCTGATGTGCATAATATTAGACTTTAGCCGTAATATATAATATATTACATTACTTTTTTCCCCTTGTTAGAACCGAAAATTGGACAGTTTTTACTTTTGTAATGCGTCCACCTGGCAATGTATTACTTTACCTATAGTTATTAGTTATTACGCTATGTTGTATTTATTTTTAATTTCTATCCAGAAAATTTAAATATTGATCATTAAAAAATTGGTTCAAGAATATTTAGTATGTATTGGAATAAGTATCTTTTAGTTTGTATAAATAACCTTGATAGTTTTTTATATTTTTTTTATATTTAGCAGGTTATTGGTGACCTTCACCCAAACAATAAAAAAATTATCCTATATATGTCCACATTAGTAGATAAGCTATAACATAGTCATCATGCTGTTTACAAAATTATTTTTACCTAGTGGAATATTATTATAAGCATATTATATGCTGGTATAGTTACAACTACCTACATCAATTTTAGTCCATATTATTTCAAGAGACATTTTTGTGCCATTATATAGTTGTAGTTATTAAGTACTCAGCAGGTTACATGTTTGTTACTTTATATATATATATATATATATATAAAAATGATGAAAATCGTTAGTCAACTTTTTTCTCTATAACCGTTTGAAGTTAGAATTTCGACGAAATTCGTTAATTTTACCATTGATTATAGAATAGAAAAATATTATCTATTCTATAATCAATGATTTTACCTAAAATTACTTACTTTAACGTACATCAAAGAAAATTGATTCGACCAATTTTTTGTGTTATTAACTTCCTTCGTTCAGAATCATCTTATTGAAGAAATGATTTATCGTTTCTTTAAAATTCTGTACACCGACCAAGAGTATCTGACCCGAGGAGCAAAGAATATCCGTGGTTGAATTAGGTATGTCTAGTTTTTTTTATATAAAATCATTTTTAATACTGTATAATTTATTTTATAATCATTTTTGTTTGTCATTAAAACAACATTTACATCATTCGCTTATTATGAAAATATTATTTTGCTGTTGTAAAGTAGTAAAACACAGTAGAACGCATACTGCAGCCTCAATGTTGTTGATAGAGCACATACGACAAGATAGCCTAAATTAAAACACTTAATTAACGATTATAATTATGAAGTAATGAACAATATAATTGTAACAACATTTAGTATTGGTTCTAGTATAGACATAATTTATGTTGTATAAATATTATCAAATTTAAATTATATTTTTAACAATTATAGTATATTTAACTATAATTTTGTTTAATATTGACTAATATTAATGTTAAATCAATAACTTGAAAATATTGGGAAAAGTGATGTATTTGTGAAAATATAATGTTCAATAATATAACAAATATTTCTATGGTGTCATTATATTTATTTGTGAATTAAAGTATTAATAAAAGAAAATAGATATTTTGTTGTATTAGGTTTTAATATAAACCATATAAATTAATGATGAAAATTTTGTTTTAGGAATAAATTGTTTTTTAATTTTTGTGTAGGTATTTAACTGTTCAAAATGTGATATACCATTAATGTTCAAACAAAATTTATGGAATTCTCATGTTACCTACTTCACTTATTTCCTATGTATGTAATAATTAGTTACCTTTTTAGATTTTATTAATGAATTATCTGTTCATCTTCATAAATTCATTTTTAAATAATTTAATTGAAGATTCTATTCATGTAGGAACATTTCATTCACAATGAAAATAGATTTTTTTTTAGAACTTAATGTATTTATTATTAATATGTGCATTTGTGTTTTTGAAAAAGTTGATAATTAGACATCTTCAACATCTACCTGTTTGATTTGATAATTAGACATCTTCAACATCTACCTGTTTGATATTATTTATTTTTATTACCTTATTACCTTATTAACATAATTTCAAAACTTCAGATTAATAAAAGTATTTTTTAGGTGTATTTTCATGTTTTTATTTATTTTAAAAATTATTCTTACTTCTTGTTTTCAACATAATATATTGTGTCTAATACATGTTATATTAATTTAGTCTTTGTATTCAGTATATAATGTAAATACTTAGTCATTTTAAATATTTACATAATAGGTATTTTACATTCATAATATCCTTTTTAACCTGTATTGACTGACACAGACTCGTCTTTAACCTTATGACTCCACTGTTGCCATACTTTTTGTAATAGCCATTTTACTTATGTATATGACGAAATAATTTATAGAATAATTTAGAATGTTACAATTTATAGTAAATAAGTTCTTGTACACATAATATTTTTATTTATGACATAATTTTAAAAAGTTAAAAGTTTTACTGATTACACTTTTTGTTTCAAAATGCATGTACCTGAAAATATCAAAAAAATCTTATCAAATTGATATTGTTTAAATCATTCTAAGTATACCTAATTAAATTAATTGCTACTTCCTAGAAAAATGTGTTTATTAAAATGAAATAATGTGAATATCTATAGTCTATACAATTTATTATAACAATCAATATATAGGTAATCTTCTTATTTAATAGATGTAACTTAATAATATATTGCACTATTGATTTAAAAAAAAGAAAAGTAAAGTAAAGCAAAGATAAGTAAACTCATTGATCATGATTAGTACTATATTTTATAATCAATGGTAAAGCATAGATAAGAAAACTGGACATACTTCGCACCACGGGTATTCTTTTCCCCTCAGGTGAGATATTCTTGGTAAGAGTGTAAAATTTTAAAGAAACTTTAAACCATTTCTTTAATAATTTGATTTTGAAGGAAAAAAGTTAACAATTTAAAAAATAATAATAGTCGTAATTTTTAACACACATATATGACTAAATTAGCTGATTATTATTAAACTCCAGGCATAGAATTTTTTTTTTAAATGAATCATTCTGTATGTTTAATTTTTAATACTAGTTGTTAGATTCACTTAATCTGGTTACAAAGTCCATTGGGTATATCAATATCAAATAATGTTGAATGCTGTACTCATATGAATTCCTCTGTACATTAGAGTATTAGACAGTTTAAAACATTTCATTTGATTGCAAACATAAATTTTTAAACTATTAGTATAATTTTAGCGTTAATTAATTTCATGATTTCTTCCAATATTTCTATGTTATGTGCATAGTTAATTTAGTGTTCTGCGTGTGCAGTATTAAAAAAGTGTATTCTTTACACCTTTGGGAGGGGGATACTCTTGACAGGTGTATTGAATTTTAAAGAAAATATAAATAATTTTTTCAATTCAACAATTAATACACAATAATAATTATCAGTTTTGAATGTAAAACAAAAAATTGTTTCGTTTTATACAACATTTACGAAAAACAAAATCGATTTTCATATATTCACTTACAACTAATGAATACTCCATAAATAATTTCAAATTGCAATAAAATTAAACATCATTATAAAATAAAAATAAAGCAGCTCTAATTATTATAAATCAACATTTATACACATAAATGAATAATTAGTACTAATGTTTATCACATTGCTTCTGGTCAGTCATGTTTGAAAAAAGAGCAAAATATTTAATTTACCGGAGAAGATTCAAACTCAGTACTGTTGTTATCTCATTTTTTTTTTACAGTTTATCTGACTATTTTTATTAAATTTTTAGACAGATTTTCCTCGTTTTTAATAAAAACATTGGGAATTTTGAAAATGACCTCTTTAAAGTACAACGTAGGCGTGATTTCTGATCTAAAAAGTTATTGTATGGAACTTTTGGACAAGAATTTTTAATTCTATACGTAAAAGTATTTCCATGAAGAGAACAAGAGAAATAAACACATCAGTGTAAAACCACTAGTTTCTTCGTGCAGCTCAGAATCTAATAATTTGGTGCAAAATAAAAACATAAGTTAGTATACTCATACTTATACAGTCTAATTATTTGAAATTAACATGTAACATCTGGTTATTAATGCTTTTTAATTTCCAATTTATACTTATAATAAATTTGTTTTTATCAAGCATTTTTAAAAACATATGCGAGTGTGTCCATGTGTGTGTGCTGTGTGTCAACTTTTTTATAAATAACAGATACAAATATTCTTCTTCATTATAGTATTATCTATTTAATTTCAATCAAAAATTATTATATTTTATTGATATGTGTAGAAATGAATCATATTGAACTCATCAAATATATACCCCTGTTGTATAATGATATGATGAAAATGTAAAAAAATAGCAAGCTGAAGCTTGATAATTATATCTACTCTTAATAATTACAGTAGTAATTTTATGATTTGTTCAATATTATTGTAATTATAGAATCAAACATACATACAATACATATTTATATAAATTTACTTCTAAACAAATTTAATTGTCCAATCCGTGCCAGTTTCCTATTATCTAAACATAAGTTTGCTTCAATATTATAATAGTATCTTTAAACTATTCCAAGTTTTATTGAGTTAAGAATTTCATTTGTAGTTCAATTACAAAGTGTACCATTGAATTGATTAAATTGCATTGTACTAGAAACAACATCCGGGTTTAATAATTCATAGTTTGTCCAAGGAGTTAGAGTAAATTTTCGTTATTTTTGATTATTTAATATATTTTTTTTTACTTAAGTAAGTAAATTTTACATAAAGGTATAATGTAGACAATTGTCTATATTGTGGATGAATTGTGAATGTTTGGCACATTTGCAGAAAAATAATTCTTGCCGTTTAATGTTAATAGGAAAAAACATTTATATTGAACATTATTTTTACAATCTGTTAAATAGATCTATATGACCTTATTTCAATTATGTACTTATTACTATTGAGCTATTTTTGATTAGGTATTTAGATACCAACATTTAATATAAGTTATATAGCAGTAAAATACAATTTGATGATATAATAAAATCATGTGTTGTTATAAATTAAGTCTTTATTTACAATTTTTTGCTCTTATTAAAAACAGTAGAAAATTTAAAATATTTTTATTAAAAATTAAATTGAGTTTATTATGAATTTTAGATTAATTGTAATATAAAATCTAAAAAGCCGGACATACTTCGCACGACGGGTGGTATTCTCTTGACGGGCGTATTAAATTTTAAAGAAACGATAAATCATTTCTTCAGTAAAACGATTCTGAACGAAGGACGTTAATAATATAATTTTCAAAATTTTCTTGTGCCAAAATCTTTTTTATAGGGTTTTCTATCTATGTTTAAATTTTCATAAAATTTGGATCAAAAAATGATCGTTTCCGAGTCGTGTTTTTGAAAATTTTTGTAT
>JAIPRM010000748.1:20637-36055 GCA_025469315.1 Stegophylla sp. TES_Ste_2020 | reverse complement strand
TTGTCAAATTTTGGGTAGTTTTTTCCAAAAAAAAAAATTGAAGAATTGAGAAATTCAAAAAATGACCTCTCTAAAGTACAATCTAGAGGAAAATCCGGTTTCAAAAAGTTATTGATCGAAACTTTTGAACAAGTATTTCTATACGAAAAGTTGTACACAGAAAAAAAAAAATAAACATCATTGTAAAAACACTAACTTCTTCATTTCATTCAGAATCTAAAAAAAGATTGGTTAATTTCTTTAGAGAGTTTGTATTACAGATATATTTAAATCTTACATTTATAATTTATCTATTTTGTTTATTTAATGATTCATAAATAAGTTCAACTTGCAGTACTTATTTTATTATAATTTTGAGTTCCTGTTTTTAATACTTTTAGTTTTTTAGAATAATTTTTTTTGTTTTTGTATTCAGGAAGCTAAAGATAATTTAGAAACGTGTGTATCAGCTTTATTCAATATTACAGAAATTAAACAAAAGATTGAAGTTGCGAGGCCTATTGGAGATGTTGATATTGTATTTAAAGAATACTGCAAGTGAGTAAAAATATATAAATTCAAAATGGATTATTATAAGAGATTAAAATTTTTTTCAGAAAGTCACCAGATCTTAAGTCTTGTATGTTGAATTACACAACTACAATAGATGTATGTTTGGAAGAAAGCGAAAAAGAAAGTAAAACAATTGTACAAAATGTGACCGAAGCTCTGTTATCATTTGTGTGTCATGATGAGGGCGATCGTATAGCATGTAATATATTTGTTTGATTATATATTTTTTATTAACTTTATTTGTATTAAAGTATCTTTTTCGCTAGCATGTTGAAAACTACTATAATAAAGGGAAAGGATTTAGCTTGATTTTAGTTTTGTGTAGCAACTCTATTATATAATATAACTTATTATAATATTGTAGTAGACTACTTTATCAGCATAAACATTTGTAACTAAAATCAAGTCCAAAAAAGGTGAGAAAATAAAAAAAGTACTGCCATCATGATTACTATTGTATTTTTTTAATTATTAACTTGGGATAAGTTGTATTTAATGTTTTTTTGGTCTGAACTGGGCTTTATAAATTTATGTACAGTTGACTCTTGATAATTCAAAGCTTCAATAATTTGAAACCTTCAGTAATTCAAGTAAATGCTCGGTCCCTTGAAAATCATGCGGTAATTTGAATAAAAACAATGCATTTAAGTACTCAGTAATTCAAAATTAAATTTTGGGAAAACTGACCAAAAACACAGGACAATTCAAAGTATCATCCGTTCAAACCTTGTCAATTTAAAGTTATATTCACCAAATGTATTTTATCTGTATTATTTTTATCTTTTTGTTGGTAATTTACTATACAATTGTATATATATATAATAATTTAATTTACCCAGTATAATTATTATAATGTTTAATTCAAATTTAAAAATAATATGTAACTGTAATATTATGTACCACCTAATTTGCTGAAATAATTAATAATTATATACAATAATAAAAGAACAAAATTTTTTACTTAACTCTTAGTAATTCAAAGTTTTTCAACAGTCCTGTCAACTTAGAATTATCCAGAGTCAACTGTATATTATTATTTATTTTATTTGAAATATTGAGAAAAAAGTTTTATTATTGAATGATCATATTATCGTATTAAATAATTCTTATTTGATATATGTTATTATTGTTTTTAGTATTTTATTCTGAAGGTGGACCAAATTGTTTGGAAGACAAAAAAGAAGCTATCCAACATTGTGTAAATACATCTTTTGGTAAATATATACCCAGTGATGGAAAAAACGCATCTTATCAATTGCCATCATTCAAATTTGAAGAAGAGCAATGCAAGTATGTATAAAAATACAGTATTTACATACTCTGACTAACTAAAACATAAGCACTTAAAAGTAAAAATAATAAAACATTGTTGTTTATTTTTATTTGTTCACAGGAGTTTGGCTGATTTACAAGTGTGTGTTGTAGACGAATTAGTCAATTGTGGTCAACCAACACCAGCTAATATCATCGAGTCATTGTTTAATTTTGTTTGCCATACGACACCATGTAAAAATTTTAAATGTGTTGGTAAAAGATCTGCTGGTGTATCTTTACAGTCGACAATCTTTGTAACATTATTAAGTGGTTTATCAGTTTTGTTAGGTCGTATTAACTTCTAATTGTTTGTAATAAACTGACTGAGTAGTTAAAAACTTTTTACATAATGGCTTGCAATCAAAATCCTTAATTACCATGACACTTAAGTAAAAACAAATTATCTTAAACTCATTATTATAAGAAAATTATGTTTTTAATACAATGTTTGGTATAAATTGATTTATGAAACTTGTCAAATTAATGAAAATGAACCACTTGATCTTTTGTAGCTTAACTTTTGTATACCAACATAATAATTTGTCTATAACTATTCATCAATGAATACTGCACAGTTTTTTGGTCAATAATATCTTTTTGAAATTTAATTTTTTTGTTACTAGCCTAATCTATAATTTAAGATTATATTTTTGACTGTCAATAAATATATGTGATGCGTAAGCATAGTTCAGAACATAGTTACTATACCTCATTTATTATGTATACCTTTATATTTTTATAACTATTATCCTTTGTCAACATTTAGTTTACAAAACAAGAACTTTTTTCTTTGTGCATATTAAATATTAATTAGTATACCTAAGAGTTAATTAAATTATGGTAAATAAGTTGGTGCTTAGAATTGATCTTATTTTATAATTAAATATATATTTTTTTTATTATAAATTATGTTTAAAGTATTTATTTATTTTGTTTGTGTAGTTACAAAATCAGTGTTGTAGTTACTTTTGACGCATCGGAGTGATTTAAAAATGTTGCTCCTATTACCATAAATTTATCCAAAAGTTTGAAATTGTCCCAAGTTGATTGGCTTACCGTGATAGTTGCCTGCTTTTCCATTTTTATAGCTACACCGCTGTAAAAAGTGATTATAATTAGTAAATATATTACTGTTAAATACTAATGTATTGATAGTACCTTTCAATTAAAATATTATTTTACAGTAGTGTTTATGTATTTTAGTCTATTATTCATTTATATTTGTGTACTTTTAATACAATATTGGGAACGTTAAAAAGAATATATACCTCTTTTTATTACTTTAGCTTAAGATATATTTTTTTTCATTACTATTTATTTAATGTAATATGTTATACTTTTTTAATATAATGTTCATATTACTATTGGTGTAAGGCAGTTTCCTATATAGTAAATTAATGTTAAATTGTTAATAAGTTATGTGATACTAATATTATTAAACTTTTATATTATATATTTCAATTATTATTGATACATCTACATAATCATTACATTATCTATGATACTGCATATGTCGTGAACCTTTAATTATTCAAAATGAAAATACTTAAATATAATTTTCGAAACTATGGCTTAACTAGATATGTAAATATGATATTCATATAGAGTAATAGCTTTTCCAAAATGTTTTGTTTATGAATTTCGGATCATATTGTATGTAAAATGTGTTAAAATGAATGTCACATGGCTGCAAATTTAATCTATTTTGTAAAATGGAAACCTTCATTTTACACCATCATGCAATTCAGTTTAAATCAAACAATGTAGTATATATATTTGTATTATTTTAGATTCTGAATGAAGGGAAGAAGCTAGTGTTTTTACAATAATGTTTTTTTTTCTATCTGTAAATACTTATTTGTTTTTTTAATAATACTTGTGTAAAACTTTCAATCAGCAACTTTTTGAAACTAGATATAAGTACTCCATAAATGGTATTTTAGAAAGGTTATTTTTCGATTTAATTTTTTTTCCTTTTCCTTATTTATTATATAAAAAAAAAGTAAAGTTAAGAAATGTAATGTAATGTAAAGTAAAGCAAAGATAAGTAAAGTATATAGTATAGACAAAAAAGCCATGCATACTTCACACCACGGGTACTCTTCGCTGCTCATGTCAGATATTCTTGGTAGGTGTGTTGAAAATGATTATTATTGTTCTCTATATTATTAACTTCCTTTGTTCAGAATCATATTATAGAAGAAAAGATTAACTGTTTCTTTAAAATTCTACACGTCCACTAAAAATATCTGACCCAAGGAGCGAAGAATACTCGTGTTATGAAGTTCCTTCTTAATCTTAATTTTATAGTATATATTCTAGGTACTTAATAGAAAATACTATAAAATTATTATTTACAAATGTAAAAGTTGTTGTTTGATGTAGGGCTACCATTTGTTTGAAATTTAAAACGGGGGCATTTAATTTTAAAAAACCCTTTCAACAATTTGAGTCTTGTACCTATAGGTGAAAAAATATTGTGGGGATTGCCCTCCCCCCCAATAAAAAAATTTAAAGAATTCCCAAATGCAATAATAAAATTAAGCGGCTATAATATTATTGTAAATAAGAATTTATGCGCTGTAACATAATTTTTACTAATGTTTATCATAGCATCACAGATGAAATGAAAAAATGAAAATAAAAATATGTGGTAGCATATTAAAATGCATATTTTACTGTTTCACTATCATTGCTGGGTAAGTTTGCTTTGAAAACGAGCAACAGCTGACGCCTTTCGTCCCCATCTGGCTATTACAGGGAATTATAATTTAAAGTAGAAGCCGCGCCGCGCATATAGTAAAATGTCCTATCATGGTCGTGGTCAATCGATCAGCTGTCGGGCGTACATGTACACGCGGTTAGTGATAACATTAGATAACAATTACGACGTGTGCATTTCAATATTATTATTGTTCGATGATATTATATTATCATTATTAAAGTGTTGTCGATTGCTCGCGCGTCTGTCGTGTTGTGTATGTGTTTGTTTCGGGAGTGTGTCGAGTGCTGCGCGTACAGCGGAGATAACGACTGCAATAATAATATTATAAATCGTCCAAACGGGGGCCCCGGACCTGATAAAGAAGAATAAAATAAAAAAAAAAAGTAAATAAATCAAAAATAATGTACGGTAATGCGGCGTGAATTATATTACGTGGCATTAGCGTCATCCGTCGTCGTCGTCTTCATCTTCGTCGTTTCGACAACAATAAATCTGCATCGTTCGCTCACCATGGACCGACCGCGTTTCAGGAAACGGTGCTTAACGTCCGCCGTCGCCGCATCCGACTCGTCTGCCACCGTCTAACCGTCTTGCGTCGACCGTGTCACTGTTAACCGGCATCTCTCTACTCGTATACCTAATTGTATTATAATAATATCGAACGTTGTCATCCGGACGAGCGACCGGTACACGTATTTTCATTCGCCGCCGGATCCGTGGAGGGCATGTGAAGAAGCTCCGTTGGCCCCCGTGTCACCGCCAGTGCGCTGTTGCTGCTGCTCCTCCATGTGCGGTGTCGAAGCAAAGATGGCCGAGACCAAGGCCCTGATACTGGTCGGCGGCTACGGCACGCGTCTGCGTCCGCTGACGTTGAGCCGACCGAAGCCGCTCGTCGAGTTTGCCAACAAGCCCATGATACTCCATCAGATCGAAGCTCTGGTCACGGTTGGCGTGCGAGAAGTAAGTAAACTCTTTCCCATTCTCGTCACCTAATGCGCGCTCAGTTTGGTGTGGGAAGTGTCAGAATTTTGTATTTCACACACGACCAGGGAGGTACTCTTATTCAGTTTAAGAATAAACCGAGCAGTGCTTGTTGGCATGCTTCTTGCTGTTTGTTCTTAAGCGGACTAAAGAGTACGACCGTAGAATAAATGATATTTATTTTCATTCATTTATGATAAAATTTTGTCAAGTCTAAATTTGCTTTGGTTGGCCTCTGTTGGTTTTATTCGTTTATTTTTTCTGCTACCTGCCACTTCACACTAGCTAAACAGAGACATTTTCTCTGTGATCAGGTGTTTGAATTGAAATAACTATACCTAATATTCTCTCGATTTTTTTTTAATGTGTTGTGGTTATAGAGGGCATTGTTGTTATACAATAATTTCTTACATGAATTTTACTGCATATTGTGTAGGTTATATTAGCTGTTTCTTACCGCGCTGAACAGATGGAAAAGGAAATGAGCGATGAGGCCAAGAAACTCGGTGTACGACTAGTTTTTTCACACGAATCCGAACCACTTGGCACTGCAGGGCCTTTGGCTTTAGCCAAGGAATTGTTGGCCAACGAACAAAACCAGCCGTTTTTCGTTTTAAACTCTGACATTATTTGTGAGTATCCATTCAAAGACTTGATTGCGTTTCATAAATCGCACGGTCGCGAAGGCACTATTGTGGTGACCATGGTCGAAGAGCCGTCCAAGTATGGTGTGGTGATGTACGACGAAGAGACTGGTCGCATAGATAGCTTCATTGAAAAACCCCAAGAATTCGTGTCGAATAAAATCAACGCAGGCATGTACATTTTAAACCCGTCTGTATTGAAGAGAATTAAATTAGAGCCGATGAGCATCGAAAAAGAAGTATTCCCGTTTATGGCTCGTGACGGTCAATTATATGCGTTTAACCTAAAAGGGTTTTGGATGGACGTAGGACAGCCAAAAGACTTCCTAACTGGTTAGTTATTTATTTTTCAATGAAAATCGTGAAATGGAATATTTTGAACCTTTTTTTTTTTTTTTTTCTAAAATATTTTAACATTAATGTTACATTTCAGGAATGTGCATGTACTTGACATCTTTGAAGACACGTAAACCTTCTTTGTTGTACACTGCCGATGGTGTTGTAGGTAATGTTCTCGTAGATCCTTCAGCGATAATTGGCGAAGGCTGTAAAATTGGTCCAAACGTTACAATTGGTCCAAATGTAATCGTCGAAGATGGCGCCTGCTTACGGAGATGTACCATACTAGCGGGTGCCACGGTAAAATCGCACACGTGGTTAGACTCATGCATTATCGGTTGGCGTTCTGTAGTCGGATGTTGGGTGCGTATGGAGAACACAACTGTGCTCGGCGAAGACGTTATTGTTAAGGACGAACTGTACATAAATGGTGGACAGGTTTTACCGCACAAATCAATTAGTACTTCGGTGCCTGATCCTCAAATTATTATGTGATTAATATATTTTTAATTGTAAAACATAGTTTTATTATTATAAATTATTTATTTTTTTATGTTCGTGTATATATAATTGGGGATTTATTATTTTTATTTATCAAAGTAATATATATGTATAATAAATATGTAATATATTACGTAAAACAAATTCTTCTAGATATATAAATTAGGCTATATATTTTTTAAACTACTTTGATAATTTAAGTTTATTAGTGTTAACCGTGCTACACTGCATAAAAAAAAAAATATACGAATTATTATGTCTAAATAAAATTAAATTTTAAATCCTATACACTTGAAAATGGTTCAATTTTATAAACCCAATGAAATTTAGATGATTTAATCGTTTCATAATGAATTCACATTTTTGTTCACATGATTTCTTTTTTATCCTCCCACAATTCATTAACACCTTTTATTATACCTAAGCAGATTATGTTACGATTAATTCATGCTAGTAATTCAAACAATTAACTTTTTTTATGCCAATAAGAATTGTAAGTGCAATGTATTAAAAAATTAAGTGTCAAATCATTATGTTTTTTTTCCAATATTAAAATTTGGTTTATTATTTAATAATTTATTTTAATTGTTTATTATTAATCAATGTCTACTTTTTGTTATATGTAAACATTTTTAATGTTAGAGTTAATGTTTTCTTCGAGAGAAAATATTATCCAAAATAAATAAGTTATGAATAAGTACATGCATAAATAATTTGTATTCATATTTTTTTTTTTTTTTTTTGTTATTAGCTACTTTTGATGTACAACCAATTTTTTTTTTCAGTTACATACAAAATTGAAATTATTGTGTTCAATTATCTTTACTATTCTGTTACATAACATTAATTTTTATTTAAACAAATGTATTTTATATTTTGATACTTAATATTGGGTTACCTCCAACTATTTCATTAAAATTACATTTTAGGCACCCTCAAAGAAATTTTCAGTTTTAGTGACACCTATATTTTTCTACTTGAATATAACCATAAAAAAAGAATGATACTAAATTAAGACATAATTAGAGTTCAGATTTTTAGTATTAAAAATTTAAATACAATTACAAATTAATTAAATATTATTAAAGTTTTAAAAAAAATCAACGTTAAATTACAGGCTACTATTGCCTTTTTTGTATACATTTAGCGTTTAGTTTTATCATTGCATTGACGCTGTCACAGTTGTGCAATGAATGCAATCAATTGTGAATGTACATTCTATAAAACATTCAGAGACATTTATATTTAGTTGCCTAACATTTAGATGACTACAATATAGAGGTGTAGGTGTACCTAATAATGTTAATTACTAACAATACTATGTATGTTGATTCAAGTGTTATGTCAGGTTTACTATACATACTTGCTTATCACATGAAATCATATTATTATTATTATTTAACACAAATAATGAACAAAAAATATATATTTTATTGTTTTAAGCTAAACACATCAATTATTGCTTTGCTAAAGCATTTTTATAGTTACAGATATAATTTTGTAATTTAAAGTAAATACAATTTATAATATATTTTATACTACATAAAATCTTGTTTTTCATTTAAAGTAATTAATATAATATAATAATAATAATTATGAAAATATTAAACATAATATTATATACCATAAGCCAATTTTAACATTTAAGGTAGACATAATATAATGATAAATTGTGTTTTTACTTGAAATTTTCTATAACATCACAATAAACAAACAAATAAATAATAATATGCTAGGTATTAAATGTGGAATAATCGAGATAATTCATTTGAGGTGAGTATTTATTTTGACAATTACATATTGTAATTTACTGATCGACGATAGTTCTTAGTAGACTTTTACAGTCGGCTTCACAATCGCTCTGAAAATCACAATCACACAAGTCATGATTGATACAACTATTTACCAACAATATTATACTTCTATGTACAGATTGTGCCTAGCAACAGAACAAACTTTGAGCCAATTACACATTTGATGTAATGAGGTCCATGAACAAATGCATTTTATTCAACTAATTTGTGTATGTTGGTTCAGACACGAGTCTGAGTTTACTATTGATTATTTAAACCGATGTACATAATCTATTGATTCGTGTCAAACAACGTAGAGTTGCTTAAAATGGTTGGTCTCTAATGCACAATTATTTATTTGTGGGTAGTAAATATTAAAAAATATTATTATCTAATATCTTACATTTATTAAAAAAATGTTCAAATAAAATTTTTTAATACAAATAAACTTCATATTGAATTAGTATTAAGTTAGAACAAAAAATTCATCAACCCTTGCAGATCTCTACAGAATTTTACGTATTTAAGTAAAATCTTAAATATATAAATGTCATGAAATTCGTACAAACCTTTTTGAGATATGGCATGTAATTTAAACTTTTTTTTCTGTAAGCCTATGTTGTTCTGGGCGAAATAATGTAATATAAATGAAAACAAAAAATGAGACTATAGGCAAATTATTTATTTTATTAGACTTAAGTTACAAACTCTGGCACTTGGTCTTCTAAGCATTGTGCTATTACAGCATGTAATTTATATGATATTATTGTTTGAGCAAAAGTGTCGTATCATAGGCGCACACAGACTGCTGTCTCGGGTGTAGCTTTTACTTTTTATGACCACCCACCACTTTACATAACCACCCCTCAAAAAAAATGAAATAAAATAAATACACAAAACATTGGTGAGTAGAAATAAAATGTATTATTAAAACTTATTCACAGTACAATCCTTATATGAAATATAAAAATTATTTAAAGCATTAATCTTCATTCTCATACCATTGATTATGAAATGGACTATTTTGTAATCAATGCTCCTACTATTAAAATCTTGAATTCTTCAATTACTTCATCATTATTAATTGAATTAACAGTTACCTCTAGTTCAACAAAAATGTATATTCCCTTCTGGTTATTCTGTGTTTGGATACTTACGATCTGTAGCCGTGATTATACGAAAGCACGTCATAGATCTAAAGTTTCATTTCTCTGTAGTCTATACCATGAAGACTAGAGTACCTACAGCTCAATACAGCACACGCCCATAGATAAGACATATTATTAAAATATATCACCCATAGAGTATCGCTTGTCATACTAGTATAAGATCTATGGACTGTAGAGACAATTTTTATCAAAAATTGAAAAAAAAAGAATTCTGATTTGCAAAAAAGTGAGATATTGACTCTTTTTACCTGAGTACCTACCCATAAAAAATAAATCTAGGGTGTGGCTATAGCTTTATTTATTTATTTATTTGTTGAACGTAGGATGCGTGCAGCAGGATACTATTAGAACGTTTTGTAGGGTTCTAAAGCAGTTGCAGATAGCAGGAGAGGATAAAAAGTTTTTCAAATGAACTAACATTTTAGTACTTACATGCCTACGTCAGTGTAAAATGTGTAGGTACACATGCATTACCACCTATAACATTAAATGGATTATGCTGTAGGCAAATTTGCTAGGAGGCAACGCATGCAGGTGCGACGTCCTCTTAAGCTTTGATAAAATAATAATCCTCCACATAAACCGAATCAATTGCGTCCATATTAAGTGATGTTTTTTTTTAAAAAATACACAAATATTATGAATACAAATTAGTTCATTAGTATCGGGGCACTAGACCATTGTGTATGCTCATATTAGACGGCATATTAATATGGTATGGAATCCACTATGTATGTATATATATATATACTCAGTGGCATATTTACGGGGGTGGTCCAGGGGTACTGGATCCTCCCCAGAACTAAAAAAATTCAATACAAACAAATTATCCTCCAGTGAATTATTAAGTAATAAATAAGTACATAAAAAGTATGAAATGCAACGAGAGAAGAATAGTACGGTCCTAATTTAAAACCTTTGAGATTCCAAGTGGACCCCTTACAGTGGCGTATCCAGAGGGGGGCTGAGGGGGCTGCAACCCCTCCCAAAATTTTTCATTTATTATCCACAGTATTTAACAGTTGACCTTTAATTTTATAGTGTCTAAATACTCCGAGTTGTTTTTATCTATAGTCATTATCTAATTAATAATTAATATTAATATCTAATTAAGATATCATCTTCAATGGCAAATATACAAATTCATTTAGGTTCGACCAGGTAAACATATTTTAATTAATTAAAATTATTTGGATTTTGTTGTACTTAGCACCTAAATGACCCCATAGTGTCAAATTTGTAAGAGGATTAAAGTTAAATGTTAATCATTATTTCATTTTATAATAAATAAGACTGTAATATGGTGCATAGGTACTAATTAAATAAAAATGTTGTTGGGGGCAGGGTGTATCATGATTTTATGGGCTTTCTTCTAATTTATAAAAAATAATGAAATCAAAAAGGACTATAGAATTTTGTCACTGATCAGCCCCTCGCGAAAAAAAATCCTGGATACGCCACTGACCCCTTACAAATAAAATTACTATCCGATATAAATATATATATATACAGTAGCTATTTTAAAATGTTGGACCCTCCCCGAAAATACGCCACTGTATATACTTACTTTTATAAAATAGAATTCTCTTCATTATTTCAGGAGAGTTCGTCGTGATATTTTCGTGGAACACCCTGTATATTTATAATATGTGTATTATAAACGAGAAATTCGGGAACAATACTGTTACATATTAACTAATAATTGAAACGCCCGCATTGCATATTTTATTATTATTACTATTAACGTTATGACTGCTATACGATAACTAAAACGTACCCAGAGCATCGAGATGTTTTTTTAAAATATTTTGAGGCTTTTGTTTTACTTAGTAGTCGAGTGTTACTGTGAGTCCTTCTGAATTGTAAATTTTTATTCGATTTTGTCGATTGACGAGAAGTTTTTCAAATATATTTTGAAATTTATTTTGTTTTATGTACGAAATGTCTAAATAAAAAATTCAATTGGAAAACTTCGGTCTTCAAAAAGAAGACTTTTCCTGAATGGTTGTATGTTTTAATTTTTTTTTTTGTACCTATTGTTATGAAATTCAAATCCAGTAAATGCCGTTTCCCCCCCCCACTACTACTACTCAGATAATGAAACGATCGCGTTTCATTTTTATAATGAAGTGTCTACTCACATCGAGTATATTGATTTAATGTTTATACGCATTTCGTAGGCGTTCGATTTGTCCACCAATATTATGCTCGTACATTCCAAGTGGCTCTCGTTATTCTCAACCATATAGGTAGAGTACCGGGGGGGGGGATACGTTAGGTAACCACTTGAAAAACACTATCAGATACATTTTTTTTTTTGGAAATATTATTCTCACAAATGACGAACGAATGAAACTAAATGAATGAAAAATATAGCGATGCAAATCGGATTGCGAGAACACAGAAAACCAATTCGAAATAATGATATTCAGTATGAAATGCGTTTCGTGTTAATGCTTAGATCAGGTGGCTTACGCGACAAGTATAATAATAATATATTTTTATTACACTAAAATAATGTTTATTTTTATTATTTTTTTACGGCAGCGTCGTCGTTATAAGATGATGATTGCAAGCACATTTGTTTGCTCAGTCAGTGCCGTCAAAGTAGGGGCCTACTAATATTACGTATTTAAAATTAAAATTTTATTATATTTTAATTACTTGAGCAACATTTATGAACCGTAACATTAATTACTACAACGGTATCACCGAAAAATGAAAATTCTAAGTAGCTACATGTATAGTTATTAGAAAATTGTTGTTTGAGGAGTCACGAATTTTTAGGCGTTCGGTATAGGCAATTTCCGCGAAATTCAAGAGAAATGAAAATCGGAAGATGTTTCACACAGAACCCGTTTAAAGAAAAAAAATTACATCTACTATCACAGAGTAACGTTGGAAATCATAAAAAGATAGATTGTTTATGAAATAAAAGCTAAGAACTTAATATAGATGTTTTACATAACAATTTTCTGAGTGCGTGTGTATCTATCTATAATGCATTGTTCTTAATGTTCGGTGCCTACTCAATTGCTTAATTGAAGAAATAATAATTTGTTCGTATTAAAATTATCCCAAAATTACTATTTTACAATAAAACCACGAGGTTTGTAGTATTGGATTTTCACCCTTAGCATTTATTTTCGATAACATAATTATTATAAACTCGCGATTAATTTGCAACACGTGAAAGTGTAATAGAAATTTAGATATTTGTTCGCCAACAAGTCAAAGACGGAGAGTGACAATGTAATAATTTTTGTCGAAAATAAATAATATTGAAATATTACCTATAACATTATAATCTATACATTTCAATAGTAATACTTATTTTAATAATTATTATTTAAAAAAAAAAAAAAAATGTATCTTGTAGCTTAGATACTTAGTATCTAGTATCTTGTATCTTAAGGGAAATAACAAAAAAGTATCATGTAGGTATCTAGTATCTTTTTGAAAATTTTAAATGTATCTTTTATCTTGTATCTAGGTACTTTTTTTTGAGTATCTTGCCCATTACTGATTATATATATATCCTTGAAGCTTTCGTTCAGAATCGTTTTATTGAAGAAATGATTTATTGTTTCTTTAAAAAATTTAATACATCCACCAAGAGCTTCACACCCGAGGTACCCATCGTTGTGCGAAGTATGTACGGATTTTTTTGGTGCTTATAAATACATATTATTTCTAAACTTTTTAGTACATGTTTTAATGCTCCAGATTTTAGAGCATTATTGCATTCTTATTTATGCACGTCTTTTAGTGCAGGAACTTACAGTCCTGTTGCTATTGGAAATAAATGCTCTCTCCTCCCCCTCCCTCCCCCCTCGTACGATATCTGAAGCCACGCCTTGCAAGATTATACATAACAATAATAATTGTATATTGTTGTAAAGTAAAAAGCCAATACAATACAGGTTAACGCAAGAATATAGTTTTATTTAGCTACAATAATATTTATAAATATGGTTTGTGATAAAAAAAAATTAATAAAAAAATAATTTTCTATTTCTAAATGACAATATAGTATTAAAATCCACACAAACATCATACAATAATATGTATATAAAATAAAATATTAACCGTAATGACGTATTTTGTTGTGTGTGAATTCTTATTTTCCTTGTGTCGTGAACAAAAAATTGTGTACATAATGTTATCGCGGTGTGCACGATGCAAAATGTTATACGTCATTTTGTGTATACTACGCAAAAAGTTTACAGCGGTGACATTAAGACAATGCGTACTAAATTACTGTAATGTGTGGACAATATTAAAGTCGATTGTTGTTTAGAAAATTATTATTGTAACGGTAATAGTTGTATAGTTTTATAATTCAGTATATTATAATATAGTCCTAGTAGTCCTAATCGGTGCGCGTCCACGACGACAGTGATGTGGAATGAAATGTCTTATTGCGACACGAGTGTGATAAGCAAATTTTTGAAATCTGAACCACATTCACTCTGAGAACAGACAAACAATCGTGTAAAAATACATTTTTTTTTTTTTCTCTATTTCCGCAATAGACATTTTGTATTCGAGGCAGCTGCATTATTATTTCAGCTTGCGTGACCGAACTATGGTCGGCCGTGTTCATTATAGCCACTATAAAATAATTTATTATCCATATTGATTAGAAAACTCCCATTTCCCCCCCCCCCGAATTAATGTCGTTAATTCCTATCTGTTTCGTGTGACTTGCGTGCGTACGGTACGTATACGGGCGGCGGCGGGGATGGCAATTCTGTGACACTCCTAATTTGTCAAAAAATTAATGTAACACATCGTCGTCGTTTGACTTGTTTTGAGAAAAATTAAATAAAGTCATAAAATCAGTGTGACGACTTCATACGAAGACAAATAAAATCCAACATAAATGTTTTATTATTATTATATAAATCTGGCAAGTGGGTACGGAAACCGTGTTAGTTATGGTCAGTAACTTTGTTCCTAGTCAAATTTTTATTTTCAAATCTCATTTGTGTGAGAAAAAAAAGTGAATTATTTTCAAGAAAATGTTACGCATTTAAATTTGATTTCGATATCCACGGACGATGACGTTGTATAAGTGCGAAAAGACGATGGAACGTTTGAATCTTTGTAATCGAGTAAAAATCGAGTAAATTTCTATCGAATATTATTATGAAATTTACTGAAGAAATGTGGTTTACCGTGTTTTTTTTAGATTCTGAACAAAGTGAAGAAGCTAGTGTTTTTACAATGATGTTTATTTATTTATTTTTTTTTTCTTTTTTTTTTTCTGCTAACACTTTTTCGTATAGAAATACTTGTCCAAAAGTTTCGATCAATAACTTTTTGAAACCGGATTCGCCTCTAGATTGTACTTTAAAGAGGTCATTTTTTGAATTTCTCAATTCTTCAATTTTTTTT
>JAIPRM010000748.1:5960-20537 GCA_025469315.1 Stegophylla sp. TES_Ste_2020 | reverse complement strand
TACTGAAGAAATGATTTATCGTTTCTTTAAAATTTAATACGCCCGTCAAGAGAATACCACCCGTCGTGCGAAGTACACCCATCGTGCGAAGTATGTCCGGCTTTTTTTTTTTTCATATAACATAACTTGGCTAAAGAAACGTGAGACCTAACTGCGTGATGTCCGGTATATGCCGGATCCAGAGCAGAGGAAACGCGAATTTACTTTGTTTTATAATTATACAAAAATATTGCACGCTACAATCGTCGTGTCCCCGCATGGACAATAATAATTAAGTTCATTTAAGCGAATATAATATTATGTATATTCGGGTCGGTCGAGTGGGGGATACGATCAACACCACTGACGAGACAAAATTATAGTTGCGTGGGGAATACGTCATACTGAGCGACCAAATTCGTCAAGTGTGTGCGTGGGAGAAAGAGAGTGTGTGTGCAAGTCTATTTACCAGGGCAGAAAAAATATTTATGAAAAATGTACCTATTTTGGCTATATTAATGCATCTACTGCAGTTTAGTTATATATATATATATATATATGTATATGGTATGCGTTCTAATAAACAAAAAACAAAGCAAATATAAATATTTTTAATCGTTTTTTTTTTTTGGGGGGGGAGGAAATAAAATAATAAATGATGAAAATACATAAAAAATAAAAATGATATATGTATGTACTAAATAATTACTAAACAATTTATTATTTACATGAAATAATAAGTCGGTACAGGTAAAGCAAGATTTGAAGTGCCTTTCCTCATGCAATTTTCAAAGCTTTATTAGCGTACGAGAGCCAATAACAGACGCTTGTAATCCCCAGAGGTGTCGCCCTAAAACAAAACCTCATTAACTTATTTGTATTATTATTACATTCTGGAAACGAAGACGCGTTTTATGCGTTAATAAATAATACATGAAAGATATAGACGGGCCACGCCTGTCTGTGTTGACATATAGGTAATAATTATTATTATTCGTTTGCGTGTACAAAACAAAAAACAATAAAATAATAGTAATAACTCGTAGTACGAAATGACAATAGCGATAGAAATAATAAGGTTTCGTTGCAATTATTATTATTGAAGTAATATCACGGTATTAGATGATCAGTTTGTGCGGTGTTATATTACATAATATATAGCTACGAATTAATGATATGAACAGATTATATTTAAAATTTTAAAATATAGGTATAGGTATCTCAGCGATTAGATCATTTTTCGGTATTGTGTGCCAAGAAAGTCTGAAAACACACGTATTTTTTACATAAGTGGTTATCATGTTGTGAGATGTGCAACGATCAAAGCGTGTTTGTATTATGCACTTACGACACTTGCATTGCATTTAATAATCTTCTAATCGTCGAACAAAACTGAAGTTTTATATTTTTACACTAAGATATAATATTATAATAATTAATTATTATTGTTGACCTTGTCGATAGTTGCACTACAGAAATCACGTTTTCAAACTTTCTAGACACTATACGTACTACAATGTTGCCAGTTGCTATTGGAACAAACGAAATGAAGTATTTCCGTCATAGAGAAGAAATATTTCCCTTTTCACTCGCCCAATTCGTTATTAGATTAAAATATTATCTAGTACAACCGATATAATTATGCGTATAGTAAAAATATATGTGTGCATAATATTACATTAGTTTTACTAAAGAATAACTCTACACAGTTATACCAAGTATTATTATTAGTTATTTTCGACGTTCAAAAATGTGTGTAATAAATGCCTCAAATTTATATTATGTGAATGTGCATACTAATTCAGTATTTTAAACAAAATAAATAGGGGCAAAAAATAAATAAAAACATCTCCGATGAGTCGAAAGCAGAGGATACACGTATAGATATGGCCGACATATCGATTTCATATTTTTAATTCATTTTATCAGAGTAAAAAATCGCCAATGCCACTACTATGTGTTGCGTGTGGACTGTTGGTCATACCAATTAGGTACTGTAAGTATTATTATGCACACATACGTACTATAATACAGACGACGTTTGTCGCGTTTCAAATTTCAATAGACAACGGCGGACAAACGATATCAGATCTTACACTAGGGTGACCATACGTCCAGTTTTATACAGGATTGTCCTTTATTTCGGTTCTGTGCCCTGTTGTCTCCTGACAAACTTCTCCCAGGACGCTTTTTGTTTCGTAATTTCAAGTCTGTCCCATATATTAATCTCGTTTTTTGATTTACTGTTGATTTTTGAAATGAAATTATTGAATAAAATTATAATGTAAGAATTAAGAAATCTTTTGGATACCATTAGATCAACAATTATAATCGTAAAATGAATTAACAAGTTTTTTTTTAAAAAGTAAAGTATACAATATGACGTATGAATAAAGGATTTGAAGAAATTTTAAAAAGTATCAATTTAGTTTAATTATGTTATTTTATGTTTTTCAAAATAATGTTTTTACGTGTTTAAATTTAATCTATGCAATATAGTAGGTAGTTTAAAAATTATACTTTTGTCACGATTCAAAAACATAATTATATATATATATATATATATATGTGTAATAAATACTTATTTATTTTTTGTCCTGTTTTTTATTTTCTTAAATATGGTCACCCTATAACCTGTACCTATATAGGTATACATACATATTTAGCTGGCGTGCTCTAGCATTTTACCGGAATGGCGTGTGCAAGTGTATTAAATTATTGTTATTATTTTTTTTAATATTATCCACGCGTTATTACCTGCAGTGGAGAATCTATTCAGGCGCATATAGTTTACGTGTTCGCTATACAATATTCATCAATACTGCATCATACCAGGGGTGGCAAACCCTTGGCACGCGACATAAATATTTTAATACCTTTTATTACTTGTTACACTTAAATGATATAGAAAAAAAAAAATGGCTTTTCACTTTTTTTTTTTTTTATGTGGGATGGGTGGGTGGACACCTGAATAGTTTTTTAAAAATCCTTGGCGCTAAAAATTTTTGACACAGTACCACAAAAAAAGGTTCGCCACCCCTACCTATATACGTAGGTGATAATAATAATGTGTATCATTTTATGACACGCAATACTTACGGCGATTCTGTCGGCCAACGGAGTGCCGTAGATTTTCTCGTACGACTGTTTAATGTCTCCAAGATCGATTTCGGACCGTCCTACGATGATTCTGATGAGTTGACGGTCGTTGGTACCGATGCCAGCCATGGCGGATTCCAATTGATCCGCGTAGTATTCGCTCTTCTTCTTCGCGCTTTTCACTGTGTAACACATAACACACGTGGTAATGTGTGCGAAAATGACCCCTCCCCCTCTCCCAACCATAGACGTGGCCAGACATAATTAACATGGTGTGCAATTAAAATATTTGTATACTAATTCCCTAAACAATTGCTTTACAAAAATCTTAATTGCATAATTTAAAATACATTTTTAGTATAAAAAAAAAAAAAAAACAAAAAAAATTGCTATGCAGTATTTTGAGTGAAACGTAATGTCTAGTGGAATAGTCTATGTTTACAATAGTATTTATCTTTTAGCCATAAAACTAATCCAAGTTTTGTCCAGCAATTTAATAGATCATGGTGTATAGACATTAAATAGTATTTAATAGAGATACATTTTGTAAATGTTCAATAGTTTTTCCAAAATCAAAAAAAAAAAAACTATTTCATATTTAAATAAAAACGCTAAAACATACCAGAATTTAGATTTTTATGATAATGATTTTTGTATTGTAGAGTAGTAATTCCAAAACAAATAAGTAGCATAAAAACTTAGTTTTCACCCACATTCAAAAAACTGTGAAATACATACTGAACAAAATGTCACCACGTTTGAAATAAATATAGAATTTTGAAAATGATTAGTATTTCGTAAATTTATTTCTAATAAAATTATATATTTTTATAACATGAACTGAAAATTAATACAAATGTTTATTCATAAATAATATGTCTAACAGCCTAAAAAAAAAAAAATCTTAAAAATCATTTAACACTCATTTTCTATATTCGTTGAGAAATAGTTTTATAATTCTATAATTATTTTTATATAAAATGACGACATTTTTTCAATCCTTAGATAATATTATTTAACATTTAACTTTTAATTCAAGAAAAAAATGTTCTACTAAATGATTCCTTATGCATCATTTTACCCGTAAATAATAATTCTTATTGTGATATGCAGCAATATTAACATACAATATTCAAATTGTTTTTCAAAAAAAAATCTATACATGTTATTAATTATTAGATATGACTCGCAGGGTGTGATGCAAATTCATACCCTGCACAGTGCCCACCCCGTGGCCACGCCTATGCTCCCGACTATATATCACGACCTAGGCCGGATTTACTTAAAATACGCCCCTAGGCCGATAAAAAAATAAATTTCCTACTTCATAGAACAAAATTTATTCAATAAAGACTGAGAGCCCCCCACTCCTTATTAATTTACCAATTTTATGACTATATAAAAATGTAAAATGGATTTATTTAAAATTATTTTTAAGTCAACCTAAGTCTTACATTTTTGTTGAGTAAGATTAGTATTCTAGTGGATGGTAAATTAAATTTGTAGATAAGAATTATATCTAGTATCTACAAAAAAAAAAAAAAGAAATCACCTTCCACGGCTCAGCGCCCTCCCAAGACGTGGTGCCCCTGGTCCTAAATCCAGCCCTGATCACGACCTAGGTGCATACAATATATATTAACCATTCTAACCGATCGGAATGATAATATTATAATAATAGTTGTTATCAATATTTGTCGGTGAACATATTATTATTATGTCAAAAATTAAACACATTATGGAAGTATAATATAAGGAAAATCGAAACGTCATCAAGTTATTTCAAACTTGATGGTGCAATGTGTATTTTAACTGATGGGAATAAAAAATAAATTAAAATAATTAAAAAAAATCTTTTTTTTTTTACTTTTTTCAATTGTTTAGGGGTAAGGTTAGGGAACTCGAGTGTGTACGTACCGATGGTCAAAAAACCGTGTTCCAAAGATCCGGACGTCTCGTCCTTGATGGTCTCCACGATGTCTTTGCCAGTGAGATTCTCGTATTCCTCGAAAATGGCTCTCAACTGTGGGAACGAACGAGTGGCCAGGATCGAATTGAATGTCGATTCGTCAGTGCCCCATTGCCCTTCGCCTGGAGACGACAGATAAGGAATAGAAAAAAAAAAAAAACACGAAGCGGTGACCCATTATAGTTACAGTTAAGGTTAGGATTTTGAGGCGAATACATTTTTTTTTTCTCGGATAAATCATAAAAAGACAATTCTTATAGAAAAATGTGTTTCATTTAATTTCTACACTAATGAGTAGACATAATTTTTGCCGCCTTTTTCACATTCTATAAATGCTTTTGGTCGCTTTTACCCCTTTTTGTTGATATTTCGCGTTAAATTAAGTATTTTGAACATTTTTACAATAAAAAGTGACGAGAACTTAAAAAAAATTTTAAATTGTTTAAAAATTTAATTTTCTACCTTAAATACCTTTTATTTATAATTTATATTTCCTTAAAATCCGAACCTTAGTTATAATATACAAATCGTGTTGAAATAGAAAAAAAAAAAAAAAAGAAAAAATTAAAATCAAACGGAAGACACACACCTGCATCGATCAGAGCCTGAGCATCCGCGACGGCAGCACTGCGATCAACTTCCACGTCTTCGTCGCGGTTAGCCTAAAACGACACGTTTAACGATAAACATTATTATACCTCCGTACTTAATCATTATATTCGATTTGTAAACCGACTTCACGCGTCTTAAGCAGTGGCGTAGAAAGTCTCAGCAGAGCGCCCTTATTGGCAATGAATAATACTGTAATATTTTTTCTGTATTTTATTTCATTCGTGCGTACAATGACCTCTATAAACTTAGAGGATAAATTGAATAGCCAAACGTTTTTTCTAGCTTTTAAGGTGGCGAAGTAATAATTTTCGGAGCATACGAGTTGGGTCCCAAATTGTTTTAGATACCAAACTATAGTTAGGTCCCCCGGATTTTACAAATGAATGTAAAAGTAATTCTGAAGAACATTGATTGTTGTATTGTCCGATTTAGCGAGTATTCTCAGCCGAACGACAATCGAATTTGTAATTTAACGGATTATATTTTTGATGATTATTATCAATCCAGAATCAAGATTTCCACCAACAGTTTGGTCAAAATTTAAAACATCGACAACGAGAACATTGAGAGCCACAAATTCATGCGAATCATTTCATTTTCAGTACCTAGAAATTTTAAGAAATGTTCAAATTGATTGACACATACATTAAAATGAAAAGTTCAGAAGTAATAAAAAGGCTGCATCCGAATTGGTTCCCATACTCGAAAATTGACATCCGAATTGGTTCCCGACGATACACGAAACACACATCCCATTTGGTTCCCGATATTCTAGGTAAGTGGGAAAAAATTCAAAAAATATTTTTAATGTAGCGCGGACGATAATTGAACATTAAAAAAAAAAAAAAAGTTGGAAATGTTCAAGAGAACTAAAGTTATTGCAATTGTCAGTTCATTGTGAAACACCCTGTATACATATATATATATATATATATATATATATGTAATACATGTAACACTGTACTGCGAAGCATATGTTAAATTGCGAAGTACAAACAAATTACAGAATTTGAAGTCTAAAAATAAGGAAACATTTATAAAAATAGAGAAATGGACATATACAAAAATAATGAAATTACTAAATTAGAATTTATAAAAAATGTTTGTTGCAAATTTTTACCTCAATAAAACATTAATACATACCTAACTATTATACTTATAAAAAAAGAAAAATTGCTGAATTGAAAAACTGTATGGTTATTTTATTACTTATTATTATTTTTTTAAATTTTTTATAAAATGGGAAGAAAAATTGAAAATGATTTTTACGGATATACCCGGGAACCAATTCGGATACACCGAATAAAAAGAATAAATTGTGTTTTACTAAAAGGAAATTTATAAGTGATAAAATGACTGAAAAAAACTTATTTTTTAAATTGTATGTTATATAATATTTATTTTAAATATCTTATTTTTAACGAGAATTATTATTACTAAAAAAAAAAAAACATTTTTAACCATACTTGGGGTAGAAAATAGACCATAGGCAGTCCTAAGTCTGTTAAAATGTAAAAGAAAATGTTAGTGTTAGTGTAGTATTTGTCGACGAATATAGCATTTAAAATAATCCATGACCCAACTAGTGCAGTACCTAAAATAATACGGGACCCAACTAGTATAGATATTTTAATTTCGGGACCCAACTCGGATGCAGCCATAATTAATTGTATACCTTTACCATTTATGCCCCTGTTCTAGATAAACTTTATCACACTTTCCTACGCCACCACTGGAAATTTAATAACAGTAATAACAAAATATTGCCCGAAAATCATTTGCAACGTATTTGCAAGTTCACTCTCGAATCGCGTGGCGTTGCATGGCCGTAATAAAAAATATGGTGATAACTAATATTATTATAATTAATAATTATTAGCTAATTCTGTGTTCCACGAAAATAGAACTATAAAATATAATATTAAGACAAAGTACGTTTGTGGTGGCTGGCCGTATTGTGCCACTGCATCTACTTGTGTTTTTTTAGCCTTTATTTTAAATAATTTATCACTAATTATATTACACTTTAATAATTGTATTGTATTACTTACAGTGCACAATGACACCAACAGTCGTTGGAAAGATCCCGAAGTGTCGGATTTTATGTCGTCTTCCAGCGAGTTACCGTAAACTGCGTGTCAAAAACGATATGAATATTCGGTATAACAATAATTTAACCACGACTGCGGAGTTCAGTGGCGGATCTAGTGCTCGATTTGGACGGGAGAGAAGGAGAGAAGAGAAAAAATCTGCACAAATTTTTTTTTGATATTTACGTTCTTAAAATTATTGTTCCCAATAAAGGTACCTAAATCGTTTCTAGGTGGGTGGGTGGGTGTGTTAAATACAATAATAGTTGTCATTTTCAACAAACCCACTAAGAGTATCTGATCCGAAGAACGAAGAATACCCATGGTGTGAAGCATTTTCGGCTTTCTTGTCTATGCTACTTTAACTTATCTTTGCTTTACTTTACTTTACTTTTTTTTGTTCAATAAATAAAGAAAAATTTTACTAAACATAAAAAAAAAAAAAATTATGTGAAAAAAGTTTTAGAAATAAAAATTTGCAAATTTTTTTTCACATTTTCTTGTATCAAAATATTTCTCATATTATTGCATATCTATTTCTAAATTTTCATAAAATTTGGATTAAGTTTGAAAAAGATAGTTTCTGAGCTTTTTTTTTGTCAAATTTCAGGTAGCTTTTTCTTAAATTTTGAAAAACAAAAATTGAGAATTTCGAAAAAAAGTACCATCTAAAGGCAAATTAGGTTTCAAAATATTGTTGGTTGAAATTTTTGGACAAGTATTTCTGCATGAAAATGTGTACACATAAAAAGAAAAAATCAAAAATAAACATTGTAACAACAACACTAGTTTCATCGCTTCGCTCAGAATCTAAAAGATAAAATATCTGTCATTAAAATATCTCTTGATAACCAATAACAATAATTGTTCAACTATAACTCAGTAATTTAAAAATTTACAGTTTACATCTGCTATTGTAAGCAGGTGTACAATTTTTTACAGTACAATTATTTTATTATTATAATTAAATACACTTACTGTTATATTAATAAGTACATTTTGAATTTCATAAAAACATCGCATAAAGTGCATCACTGTCATTTGAGATTACTTTTTTCAGGCAAAACAAATGTGTTATGAAATTTGGAAATGACTGGAGACAGGGGCGTATTTGTGGGAGGGGCCGAAGAGGCTTCCGCCCCCCCTGAAAAATTTCAGAAATTTTTTTTAAATTCTGCCTGCTCTATCAGATTTAGACCGTAGAAGTTAAAATTACTTTTATTAAGAATTATTTGTAACAAGTTATTCATGTAATGTGTCCTACGTTTTCGATCATAAATTCAGATAAATAGACAAAATACATTTTAAGCCCGATACATACTGTGTAATTTTGGCGTAGTCGTATGACTGCATTATTGATTGCAATTCATCGAGACATTGACGTAGATGACGAAATCCTATTAGATAAATTTGCCAACAGTGGCAAAGAGAGAAATTTAAATTTAATATAATGAAATTGTTATAAATAAATTGTGTTATCATTATCATTATAATTATTACTATGTACCTATTCTATTTCATTATTAATTTTGTAAAAACAGTTAAGCCAATAATAAAAGCGAAAATTTTGTACTGAATTCCTAATTATTGTTTTTAATAGGTTGAATTGGAGAATTTTGCTTGGAGAAAAAGCCCAGCCCCCCCCCAAAAAAAAAAAAAAAATTCTAAATATGCCCCTGACTGGAGAAAAAAAGCTGTAATTTTGAGTGATTTGGTGTAAGTATCTGAGGGGGGAGGGCGAGGAGGATAAAATAATGTTTTGAATTGCACTTCCACTGGAGATCCGCCACTGGCAGAGGAGCGTCGTTCGTATATTGTGTAAATTATAAACAAAAGAAAGAGAGAGAAAACTTTCTCTCTCTCTGACTTACTCTTTTCGTACACTGCCGAGACGGTTCGCACGCCGTAGTTGCTGAGCGTGCCCAGAATTTCGGCGATCGCCTCGTCGTCGGTTCCCATGCCACTGATGGCGTCGTGCAGTTCCTTCGCGTAGAACTCCGGAAGCGGCGTCATCAGAGCGACAATGGCGTTCTCGAAGTTCCCGCCGAGTTCGCTCTTCAGGTCGTCGATCAATTCCTGCGCGAACAAAACAAAAGTAATAATATGAAATTATGAACGGCTGCAGCGAGTGAGTAGTATTCAATATTTTTTTGTTTCGTTTTTATATTTTTCGACATTACCGTAATATTCCCATCTGATATTATTAAAGCGTTGCCGAAATATTGCGGCGAATCCTACGACTACAACGACGAGACTTTTTGTTCCGAACAAACTCCGACGGCCGTGATTGAAATAACAACGCAGCAATACAGTGTGCTCATAATTTAATATTATTATAAATTATGCAACTCGGTGCCGGGCAAAATGTGTTGCGAGAAACAATGGAAATACCGTTAAACGCGCGCAGTGGCGTGCCCAGGAATTTCTTATGGGTGGGGATGTAATTTGGAGGGGAAATGGAAACTAAATCCGGGACCGGAAATAATATATCCAGTCATAGGCACAATTAGGGGGATAATCCCCCCCCAACCACTCAAAAACCTCCACATTTTAGGAAAGTTGAATAGGGAGGTAAAATCAATTAAATAAACATATTTGCTCCCCCCCTTTAATTTTTTTATCTTAATTGAGTTAATAAGCCCAATAAATTTTAATAAGAACAAAAAAATTGTTTTTTTGCTTCATTAGAAACTTCTCTCTTTAAACTTTTTCTCATCATTATTCTCAAAATACTATTTTCAACTTAAAAAAAAAAATACATTTTAATTGACTAAAAGTTACTATTTTATTCATTTTATACTAATAGTTTAATATGGTTTATACCACAAGAAACTATAACAGCTTTTTTTAACACACAATGAAGCATTTTATAAATAAATGTCTTTTATTAATTTTTGTTACATATTCAATTTCTTATAAATTTCATACTTGTAACTAGGTACCGTTCCTATACAAAATAACACGGTTGTAAACAGTACTTGACTTGGGGGAGAACGTGGGGGGGACGGAGTACCCCTTCTATTTTTTTAAATATTTTTAGCGTACCCATACTAATTTTTTAAAAATCACCCAGAGGTATAAATGAGAAATTAAAAAATATATGAGGACGCTAATTTTTTTTAGACTTATGCGTCCCTCTTCTTTTTTTTTTTTCCAATTCAAGCATTGGTTGTAAATATACTTACAAACATAGTACAGACTACTTCAATTATTTTATCATTCCATTTTAAAACTCATAATAAATTATTCATCAATTATAAATTTATAAACATAATTAGTGTTGATTTCATGAACGTACTAAATATTTCCAAATATTTGTTTACTCTTATATTTTATGCTTCGTATTTCATAGCAAAACAATAATGGGAAAAAATTCAATGGGGGGGGGACATAACGCCCAATCTCCCCCCCCCTGCGCATGCCACTGAACGCGCGGTATACCACCTATGTATTATTTCGATGGCGCATATAATAAATATAATATTATAACTAGAATTCGCGGATTTCTTTTCTTTTTCTATCGGTCTAAAATGATTTATACACTATATTTAGATACACGAAATTTAATCTTGTCTTTTTTTTTTTTTAACTATTTTTGAACTTTTGGTGTTATTTAAAAACATTTTCATTATGTTCTAAATAAACATATTATTTGAAACGTTAATATTACAATCGTAACAACTAGAGTTCGGATTTTGTAGGCACTTACTAGTAGACAGGAGTTGTCCTGACTCCTGCCAGTTCCCAAACTTTTTCATCTTAAGGAAATTTTACAAAATCGGCACTTCGGCATTTTTTTCACAATATGCAATTTGGATTGAATTTCTTCTTAAAAATATATTCAACTAAATACACAATTTATCGGGGATCTTTGTAAAAAGTTGATTAAAATGTCAATGGAAAGATACATATTTTGTTGTTCCAGTTAAATCATTTATCATACATGAATCTGAGTCGTATAATTTTTAAAACATTTATTAAATTGGCAGTTTAATAGAAAAAAAAAAATATATATATATATATAAAATATTTTAAATGTCAAAAATGTTGCTAAAATGGTATAGGTACCCGCTAAAAATGAACATTATAAAATGGCTATAGAGATATTATTATGAATTGATACACACTCGTACATTATAATATCATACACACACAATCATCAATGAACACTCGTTCAAAGTCTATAATTCTCATAGAGTTATAATTTGATTTATAAATAATTATGATTTCATTTATCAAATTAATTAATATAATATTAGTTTAATCGATCGATTTATAATAGTTTTATTTGTGTGAACTTTATATCGAATGACCGAACGGGAATTTACATATAAGGAAATATAAGTAATTAACAGAAATTAAAACTAGTAATTTAAGTGTTCTTAATAATTGTGTTGTGATAATTTATGAATATTAATATTACACAAATAATAAAAGTGTAACTTGAAATCATTAAGTTGTTTTATATACATTCTCGTGGCGTTATACTTATGTAGGCGCTAAAAATATTAAGAAAAAAAAAAATCACTGCTACAAAAGCAATAATAATAATAATAATAATAATAATATATCTATACTTAGTATAAAATATTATATATTTACGTAGGTGTGTAAAATTATGCATAATAATATAAGGAACTTCAATATGAACGGGACGAGGATAAATTTGCCTATGTCCAATTATAAATTATAAATTTTCGGCCAATGAAGTAATTAATTAGATAATTGAATTAATACTTTTCGCATAAAAAAAAAAAAATGAATATTAAAACATTAAATACTTTCGACTATAAATGTCGAAGAAAAACGTTTTACTCGTATGATTTGTTAGAAATTTTCAAAATGTTCAATTTAGTTAAAAATAATTTAGCGTTAGAAAATATATTTCAAATAATTAATTTCAGAGATAAAACCCAAATCGCTTCACATTATACATTATTATTATGACAAATAAAACTACGTGAAAATGTATAAAACAAAATAAACGTAACAATATTTACAAACTGTGTATTATCTCGATTACGTTGTTGGTTTGTACGCGTTTTTCGCGTGTATTTTTTAGAACTATCGCGAAATCATTGACAGCAGCGACTGTTGTATTCATTTTCCAGTCGATTGCAAAAACCGTGATACTCTTTATAATATAGTGTTTATACGATATTTAAGTGCCTCGGAAAAAAAAAAAAAAAAAACAAAAAACGCATCGCGACCACAAGAAAAACCCGCAGTTTGGTACAGTTTGTCTGTCGATAGTGGCGTTCGGAATCTAAAATCGCGTATACTCAATACCAGTGGTTCCTAAAGTGTGTGCCGCGAAAATTTTCAATGAATTAAATTAAACATAATTAAATAATAATAATTGTTATAACTTATTAAACAATAATACGTATATCATCATAAAGAACAGTAATTATAGAATCTCAATACTTTATCTATAGCTTCCCGGTTCGTCACAAAGTGATTATTTTGGTTGCTCAGTGAAATGTCTCGGGAGCAAGATCCTTTCTAGTGCGTTACACCATTTAAATGAGCTTGTATTTTATATCAGGTTGTAGAACTAAAATTTAATAATACTAAACTTTCTATTCCTACCGCGAAAATAGTTTTTATTATTATTCTTTAGGTAAGATAGGTATTTGTTAAATTATATTTTATCGAATTTGTTTGGCTTATACTAGAATACTTATATAGTCAAAATGTGAAGTTTTAGAATTATTATTTTGGATATTATATTAAATCGTAAAATGACTAAAATCAAAATTGTGAAATATTTGTTTACTACAAATTGTAACATTTTCGGGTATTTTTAAGCATGCGTTCCTTATACTGTTAAAGAAAAATAAAGAGAATTGCAGACTTTTTAAAAATTTTGCTCAGAAAAAAAAAGTTATATAATAATCAAAAGGGTTAATAAGGATAATAAGTCCTTCATTGCATATGTCACTAGAAGTAGACAATGCTTATCGAAAGTGTGCCGTGGTGACTTATTACATCTAATATTAATGTGCCACGTGTAAAAAAAGTTTGGGAACCACTGCTCTGTACGAACGAACAATACTAAGAGAAACATATTATTAGTAATGCAGTCGTCGGAAATCGTTTCGAGAGTCGTGCCTACAAATTTAATATTATTGCTATAATTACACGAGGCAATTTACACAATGAAGCCATATTTTATTAATATCCGAGCAATTGAAAATCGATAAAACCTCGATTTACACGTTGCGCTTGACGAGCGGAAACATTTAGTATTTTATTGAATACCTATAATGTGTATTCGTTTAGTAATCGCAAAATTATGTATATTATTATTATTTTTTTACACGCGTTCCACTGCCGTATTGCTTTAACGCATTTTTTATGTTCCGTGAAATATTTGTACCGTTCTCCGTTTGAGAGGAGAATAAAGTGCAGCGATATTAACCGCCGTGACAGCGAACACCGTTGCCGTGGTACATACCAATAGATGTTTTTTTTTTTTTTTTTTTTACATACTATGCTGTTAAACGATGACGCATAATATTATTATTCATCGTTTCTGGGTCATATATTATCATAGTTCAGACGAAAGCGCGTACCGTGGCTCGCACTCTCGGAACGCCGCCGCCGCCGCGTTGACATCCAAAAAAACCTATCCAAAATGTATACCTTCGCACCTAAGTAATATTTTCAAGTACGGGGGGTTTTTCTTTTTTTTTTAGATTCTGAACAAAGTGAAGAAGCTAAAGTTTTTACAATGATGTTTATTTTTTTTTTTCTGTTAACACTTTTTCGTATAGAAATACTTGTCCAAAAGTTTCGATCAATAACTTTTTGAAACCGGATTCG
>JAIPRM010000747.1:0-48541 GCA_025469315.1 Stegophylla sp. TES_Ste_2020 | reverse complement strand
ATTCGTTAGTTTTACTTAAAATTACGCACTTTAACGTACATATAAGAAAATTGGCTTAACCGATTGTTTTGAAATTTGGTGTCCAGATAGAAAATTTCATTGCGAATATTTTGGTGCAATAAAATTTTCTACGGACGAATAATTAAACATTTTACAATGGTATGATTGAAAAAAAATTGGAGAAATTACGACAAAGGCGGCATCTATCAATAGTAATGAGTGCAATGGTTCAGAGTTAAATACAAAATTAAAATCATAGTAACAGTAGAACTTAACTATACACAAAGATAGTTTTATAGGTACTCTAAAAAAAAAAAAAATAAATAAACAAAAAATTGAAATTTTTAATCTATTTTTAGTTAAAGTAATACAAAGTTTGTCACGAATTAATCATACAACACACATACTTTATAATTTCGTATTACATACATTGGATTTCGTATTTTTACATAGTGTGAGGTATTACACACAAAAATAGGCCCTGGAATAATAATTTTCGATAATTCCAATAGAACGTGGTATTAACTTACAGTTATATACCGCTACTTTCATAAAACAAATAACTAATGTATTCAAGCGATTATTAATTATAACATACAATTGTATGTTATACATGTATGGTTACATCGTTTTTTGACAAACCAATATTATGTAATTTATTGAAATTCAATTACGTGGTAGAGAATATAATGAATAAGTTTCGTAATCGTTCAAATTTCTACACTCTAATATTGGTTTTTTACGAAAGCCATTGTAATTATTTTATCAAATGCCCGTGGTGCCGAAAATGCTTATATTTTTTCACAAATTGTACATAATATATATACTAACCGTATTACTTTATTGTTACGCATTTTATAAAATGAGTTACGTTCTTAAATGTAAATACACAGCGTATATTTCTACATTACGATCAGTTAAGTCAATAACACTGCACGTAATGGAAAATAAATTGAAATAAAACGAGAATCTCGAATAATCGGTAGTTTATTACATAACCGTACACACAAATAGTGCAACGTTGTCGTCGCATCGTTTGAATCTAATAAAATGCTTACGTTCCGACTTCCTGGTAAAATACAATGTAATGACGTTATAGTGAAGTGCGTCGAACAAGGGCATATCGGGGAGAGATTTATATGGGGCAAAGAGAAAGACTAAATATGGATAAAACGTTTCGAATGAACTGACAATTTGAATGTATTTATTAGTAATAGTGCCAATAGTGCCGTAGAATAATGGGCAAATATCGAGAGCCAAGAGATATACTTACAGCTCTCTCAAACGTTTTTCTAGCCATATTCCCTCCAAATAATTTTGTTGATTTTTTTTGTCTGTATGAATATATATGTCAATCACGACATATAGATGAACACCTTTTATGAGTGTAAAAAAAAAAAAAAAAACCGTAATTCATTACTTCGGTTAAAATTAAAACAATATGTTTGGCAGTTTTTCATCATTTAACTCTTATTTGGTCGCGTGGGTTCTAATACACTATAGGCGTGCCCATCCCACGGCCCGTGAAAATATCATAAAATTAGTTTAGTTTCTTAATGACGGAATAAAACTATCAACTTTCATGGAAATGTCCAGTATTTTAAATACCATAATATAATAATACAAAATAAAGTAAAGGTATAAATTTAAAGTTGTAAAAAAAGAAACACACAATAGTCTGCATCATCTAAATTACTTAATGAAGTTTAATTCCCTTAAAAGATGGATGATATTATGTTTACTGTACAAAAAAAAAAAGTATCCATAAAGTAAGCATATTAGGTACTTAAAAAATATGGCTCGCAGTATAAATATAAATTTCAAATGTGGCTCGGAATTTGAAAATGAGTGGACACGCCTGTAATAAACCCTAATGAAATTATTATGACTTTAAAATGTATTCCTTTTTTCATAGTCGTAACCACCTCATTCTTCGTGAACCTTTCTAAATCTACGAGCTCGTATAATAAATGTTCGACTCTTTAAACGAGATATCGCAAACGATATGTAATGCAAATTTATCCGTCCTATTTCGTAGAAAATACGAGTATACTTATATAGTTTTGTAATAAATAGGGCCCGGAACTTGATGCATTTGCATCTTTTTTTCTTTTGCTCTAATGTGTTACTCGTCTCTTCAGACAATTTGATTCATGAAATACAGAATCTAATGGAACAATTTTTATTTTGCATTTTTTGCATTTTTTGAGGAATTTTTCGATTTACGGTCATTTTTTAATATTTTTGGTGCATTTTTTTCATTTTTCTACATTTTGTTCATTTATTTGCAAATATAATTAGTAGGTATGATTTTTTTTTTTTTTTTTGACAAAAAACAAAATTTTAAGAAACGTAGACATTTTACATTTCTAGAATTTGTAGAATCCTCAAGAGTATTTACATCTTTTTTTTTTCAAGTTTGTAAAAGATAAAACATAAATGTTTAATGTCATTTTTACTGTAGTACTTCAAGAATTTCGACAAAAAAGAAATTTAACTAGACTTATTGATTAATATTTTTTTTCGAGTTTAAAAATTGTAAAATATATTTGTTTTTTATGTCATTTTTTAACGTTTTTATGTCATGTTATGCATTTTTTTAGTGCATTTTTTACATATTTTTAAGTCAAGTTCCGGGCCCTAGTAATAAAATATAATATTAAACGTTTTCGAAGATTCACAACGATCGGTGACAGTTGTTTCTTCCCCGTTGGGGCTATACGACGTCCTTGGCGTCGAACATACACACCGAGTGTGTACACGAAAATCTCATAATTACGGCGACACAAGATCCAGTCGACTTCGACCGGGAATATGATTTATGAACTTTATAAACGCCAAATTAAGTGAAAATGTTAGGTCGGTCCGCGCGGCGGCGAGAGGGGCGGTAAATCTTGCGACGAAAAATTATCTCCCGGCACTGCTCTCGTTCTGTACTCGGTTCACCCCATAACTTACCACACGTATACGCGCGCACACACACACACACACGCAACAACAACGTCTCATTGTCTTCGTTGATTTATATTATACGACGTATTATTATTACTATTATTGTTATATACTTTACTCGTGAGTAGAAGAAATACGGGTAAGTACCTGCAATGTTATTATACTCGAGTACGTATACAGTAAAAACGGTTTATAATGAAATTCAACGGACCTGTCAAAATTCGTCATAATAACCGATAGTCAGTGTAACAAAAAGGATGAAAAAAATTTTAAATCCAATTACATATACACTATAATGGACATTATATGTTATGATAATTAGGGCTGTGAATTTATGGGAAAGTGTGTTTTTTTGGTGATTGAGAGACATAGCTTTGTAAGTACATAATTTGAATTATATAACAACGAATCCATGTATAAAACTTTTATTTTGCATTTTTTGACGCTTTTAATTTTTAGGTAATTTTTTTGCATTTTTAAGTCATATTTTCCTTTTTTAGTTCATTTTCCGGTAATTTTAATTAAATTCCGTCAAATAACATCTTTTGAAAACTTTTTTTTTCCTTTACACAAGCTGTATATACGTCAAATTTAAAAATTATAAAAAAATTTTTTTTAATGTTTCAGGTGAATAGGATTATACAAAATTCAAATTCAACCAACAATTTTATTATTTTTTTTTATTAAATAAACATATTTTTATGCATGTAAAATTTAATCTACTAATGTAGTAATGTATATAATATCCTATAATATCAATATAAATATAAAAATTAAATTAAAAACCATTGTAAGTGCATTTTATATCATAATTGGCATTTTATATTGCATTTTTTGCATTTTAAGTTCATTGAATTATTTTGACATTTTTAATGCATTTTTTAAAGTTTTTTAGTGCATTAAATTCACAACCCTAGTTATAATGTATAACAAATGTATTCAATTTTAATAACAAAATCGTGACTAAAATAAGTACAATTAACAGTATAATTAAATTTAATATTATTATTTATCTAGTATTTTTTTTTTTTAAAAAAACATAAAAATTTACTAATTCAAATAATCTATTATCTTACTTTGTAACACTTTTGTTGTTATATTAACTTCGATACATTCAATACATAATGTTATGATAAATGTCATTACAGATCAAGTATTTATCTAAAATAATCAAAAATAACCGTCATAACATTCATATAGTCATTATATATTAACACATACAAATTAATACATAATATAATATAGGATTTTTGCAGGGACTTTTAACTTAAGGTCATTAAAACAGATTTGTCATTATAAACGATTTCTACTGTATTTATATTGCGCGCGTTCGTTTCAAAGTTTCCGGGTAAACAGGTGGGAAAGAAAGTCTAACGACGACAATTAATTATTTGTGTAATTTGTGAAAACATTAGTTATTTCATTTTTTATTTAATTTCAATCGCCAAACACGAATTATCGTCCTCCAATTGTGACGCTAAAAGTTTTACGCAATATGATGATAATATTCAATCGTACGAAAATAGCAGTGTAACGAAATATTAATAATAATAATAATAATAATAATAATATATTGAAATATTACGCCCACGTACGCGATGTGTACACACTGCTGCACATACGTGTATACGAAGCAATACTATACCAGTGGCTGACGTTTCAACGTATACACAGTCACGCGGGTAAGGGCTAATTCATCATGATTGATACGTACGGGGAAAAAAATGACGCAAAATCGGTAACAGCCAACGGTTTATAATTTGATTTATGATCCGAGTAAAATATTTATTCGTTGTGTTCGCACTATTATATTCGTTAGGTGCGTAAAAGAATATATTCCTATATGGTATATTTTTATAACGATATTAATATGTACATTAGTATCGCAACGAGCGACGCCGCCGACCGAAGCATTTTTCGTTGTTGATTAATTTCCGTATCACACAACCCCTCTCGGTAAACAAATAATTATTTATTTTACCGTTTTTCATCTCGCTTATACGCTGTACAGTAGCTGTGGCGGCTTGAATGAAGGGTATTTATTTGAATCACGTGATTCATAATTATTTTAGGAGGTCGGTGGTTTTTAAAGGTCAGGTTGACTAAATAATATTTTGCGTTAGAAGTGAGAATTAAAATAATATTCACATAGACTTATTATTAGCATTATCTACCTATAGATAGGGAGGGGATTGAGCTTTTATGGATTCATGAACATTTGAACTCTTAATTTTTTAAACCTAATTGCGCCCAATGTTTGAGTGATAATTTTTAGTCATGGTGATTCGAGAAAAAAAAAATTTTGCACCGCTACTGTGCAGTAGTGTTCCCTCCCAATGGTGTCCTTGGGTCTGAAATGCGAGTTAAGTTCATCAAAGATTTTATTTTTTTATTTTGATAGTTATTATTATTATTTCAGCTATTGGAAAATTACAAAAAATTAAGTTTTTATTTAGCGAATAGCCGGATACACGTATATCATATTCTCGTATGGATGAACGCATAATATTCAAAACGACTTAATGTTCGTAATAAGTGCGTGTTCGTGGTTAGGGTATGCTCCTCCCACGGAACTTTTCAAAAGCTATTTTAAGTATTATTATTGTATAAATGACTCAGGCATTTTTAAATTTAGTATCATGATTTATGGGTAAAAGTACTTCAAGAAAATTGGCTAATCCGAATATGGTGCTGTAAACAAGTGTTGTTAATAAAAAAAAAAATAAATAATGCGTGCATCGAAAGTTAATTTAAAATTTAGAAATTTTAGTATTTGACACATAACACACTAAAAATCTCCTTATCTCGCTTATATAATAAAATATTTCAGCTTTATATGAAGAAAATATAAACGAGCTACTATACCAGTTAGAGAAGTGTTGTCTACCTATCCACTCGGTCAACGAAAACGTTGCACAGGTCATCTTCATAGTTCCATGTCGACGTCTCGTAGTAATTTATACCTACTCTATGTATGGTCATAACAACTTTTGTTATTGATTTATATATGTAAAATTAAATTATATGTAAAATATAAATTTATATATGTTAAAATATGTATTTTGTATTTATTTACTATCATTAATTTTAAGCTTTATCAAATGTTTATTAGAATAAGAGTGTGGCAATACAATTCCTTCATTATAATACAGTTCGTTATTGTTGTTCAATCATAACTTGTTCCCTACAGTCAATTCCATTGGCTATACCAGCACAAACTCACAGTTGATAACCCGCTTATTTAACAACAATTTCCACAGTACAAGTATTATTGGACTTGCGATAAGGTCGAGAGGGTTACAGTCGCCGGCGCTGAAGTCTTTCAGCCCGAAGATCGTCGAGGGTAGGTAAACCGTGTCCGTACAAGTGATCGCATCTGACACGTGTAAACTCTTTCGCTTCATATTAAAATCAAAATTTTGCGTTTTCTCTGACACTACTTGTATACAAAAACTAAAATACGTTAGTTAGATATTAAATTAGGGCAAAGTTATAATTTTTCCCCGAAATAATATCTCGAGAGCAAAATAAAGGGCAACCTATGCTTACCCACAAAAACGTCACGTGTAGTAGATATAAAGGGATAACTTATTATTAAATCTTTTTAAACTGAACACGCTGATGGTAGTGTGCCACTTATAATAAATAGCAATACTTGAACTTGGTCGTTTGAACGTAGGTTAGAATATTTGGACGAAAATGTAATAATAATAATAAATTCTACTATATTACATCGTATAGTAAAAATGAAAAAACGAAAAATGTTGAAAAATGTAAAATAAAATATTAATTGTAACCTTTTAATTATTTTCGATAATTACACGTTGAGTGAGATATATTTTTCTGTCAAATGGAACCAGGTAAAAGTCCTTGATCAAAAAATGTATTGATGTACATGAAAAAATGTCAGAATAGCTTATAATCATGAAACTAGAACAGCTATAATATCATTTTCACGTGGTACTTTCAAAAATAATTCTACTCTTATTTTTATAAATTATTTTTGTTTTTATGTTTGTTTTATTTATAATACATATCATTAATTTCAATATTTAAATTTTAATAATTGTTTATTTTTTATTTTTATTTATCATTTAATTTATGTACCTATCAACATTATTATTATTATTATTTGTAAGCTGTACTTACATATTTTGACGCTAATATTTATTATTTTATTGTGCCAAATAGTTAATGATTTTCTAATTTTTTATTTCGACGTTCAAATGATGATATCTTTGCGTCTAACATCCAAATATCCTTACGTCTAACATCCGAACATCCACGTCCAGATGTCCCTTTCGTATTAATATCTTCTTAAATCCACTGCACTATACTTAATATTTTTTGTTTATTTACTCGTTTTGTTTTTATTTCGCACGTGCGCACACCGGCACAACATTCGTGTAACATAACGAAAACTTCCACGGGAATGTTTTCGCGACTTCAGTTTTTACACAATAACACCACTGGTGTATTTAGATATGACTACACGAGTAAGTAAGTGATAGGCACGTAAACTTGTGTACAAGTTGTTAAGAGATGTGCCGTACGCGATTTATTTTTTGTCCGTCGTATTAAATTATTGATTAAACGAACATTCAATAGACTTTCTCGCGGATCGAGTAAATTAATACCGTGTACGTACTCGAAATACACATCCATAATGTAATTAATAATTATAATATATTATTGTGTATGTACACGTGAAGGCGTAGACGTCTTGCGACGGAAAACAGACCGAACACACTTGATGTCATATCGCTTAAATCATAGCGTACGACAATAATATAAATACTAGGCCCGTGCGTTATACCGTTATAATATCATTTCATATCATAATAACAAAGCGTTCGTTTTGAATTTACTCTAAGACGTACGCCACCCCATGTCACACATTAAGCTGAAGAATATTTTTGATTCGCAGAACGAAGCGGAGTCAACCCAACACCCGGTGAACTAACCTACGCATATAAACTTAACATAAAATATCGTAAAATAAATTATTATTATTTGTTTATATTTACGAATCACATTGCCCGTAACATAATATTTATAAATATGTATATATATATATCAAGAAGTTTGTATTCATTCAATTTTCAGCTTATAATATTAAGAATTTAAAATTTTAATAAATAATAACTTGTAAAAATCGGGATGGTATTTAAAAAATTCTATAATTATTCCAAAAGTGATAAAATTGATTTGACAATATTTTCCATGTGTATTGCACTATTTTATTTACGGATGAAAATTTCAATTTTATAGCATTAAAATTGATCAAACGATCATTTTTTTTATAGCATATTTTGCAAATTTTACTCGATTTTTCGATAGTTTCTTATTGTTTTTGGTTAGGTTAGGTTATTTTTGAAAACTATTAAGATTTTCGATAAATTACCTCTTTAAATAACTATCCAGAGCTAATTTTTGGTGTAACAAATTACCGACGTAGTCTTTCAATAAGATTTACAACACGAAAAAGTGTTAAAAAAAAAAAAAAAGAAGTAAGGTAAAGTAAAGCAACACTAAGCAAAGTAAAGTATAGATAAGAAAGCCGGACATATTCTGCACCACGGGCATTTTTCGTTCCTCAGTCCAGATACTCTTGGTGGGTGTGTTGAATTTCAAAGAAATGATAAATCATTTCTTCAATAAGACGATTCTGTGCAAAGTGGTTCATAATACAAAGAACAATAATAGTCATTATTTTCAACACTCCCACCATGAGTATCTCACCCATAATTGTAGTGCAAAGTATGTCCGGATTTCTCGTCTATACTATTTGCTTTACTGTACTTTATTTTACTTAACTTTATTTCACTTCACTTTACTCTACTTTATTTTAATTTACTTCATTTTGCTTTACTTTTTTCTATCCAATAAATAAAGAAAAGGAAAAAAATTATAAGAATAAACTGTTAGAAAAAATTTCGAATTTTTTTTTCGCCGAATTTTCAATATTTTTTAGCCAAAATATTTATCATATTATTGGCTATCTACGGTTACATTTTCATATGATTTGGATTAAAAAATAGAGTTTTCGATTTATTTATTTATTTTTTTGTCAAATTTCGGTTAGATTTTTCTAAATATTGAAGAAACAATCGCAAATTTTGAAAAATGACTCCTCGAATTTACCATCAAGAAACAGTCCTGGTTTCAAAAATTTTCTGGTCGAACTTTTGAACAAGTATTTCCATATGAAAAATTGTTAAAGAAAAAAATTAATTTCATTGTAAAAATACTGGCTCCTTCGTTCTTCTCAGTATCTGAAACTAGAACAATTTTTGTTTTTGCACGTACGTTTTTCTTTTCAAAAATACGCAATTGCACAAATGATTACAGTCGTTTTGAGAAACAATCTGTTTTTAGTACAATCGATTCTTTGATTAACTGAAATCGTCTGAGAAAATATCGATACATTGAGAACGAGCGCATTGCTTTTTCTAATAAAAGTAAATAGTGGACGTGGAAAATTAACTCATCGCCGTGAGGACGCAGAAGGAATGTAACGATTGTATGTGAACCCTCTTTAAACATTTTGTTTAAACGTCAACGTACAAATAGTACGACTAAAACGGACAAAAAGATTTATAATTTGTATTCACTCATTTCACTTTGACGTGTTTACTGCACGTCTCAGCCGTCCATTATTACATCACCTTTATACATTATAATATAATTATAAGCAAATATACAAAGGTCAGTGGCCGATCCAGAGGGAGGGTGCAGAGGAAACGTCCCCCTCCGCCATCAGTTACATATTTGCAGTTAAAACTAAAATACTCTTACTTTGAACTTGGCACATAAATATACTTAATAAATTTTGCGAGGCTGTGTTAAAATAATAACTGTATTTACTAGATATGATTGCACAATATTGTGATAATTATTTTTACAAAATCCGAAAATATATATTGTATGCAAATTGTATGTAGGTATCGCTTTATCGAAGTATAACATTAATGATCGAAATCATTATTCACAGTATTTATCTCTACAAAATAGGAATCCTAATCTGGATTTATTGTCCATGTTTCAACATTAGTACCGTTTATATTTTATTTTAATAAGTGTCATAGACCATTGCTAACATAACAATAAAATATTTTAATGAATAAACTTCTCTATAATTATGAGATTTAGTTCATTTTTTTTTTTTTTTTTGTTAAGTACTTATCTTTATCATATATTTAATCTATATTTTAATATCAAATAAATTAATACTCATATTTTGAAAAATATTTAATCATTACGGATACTAAAATCGTCTCACTGCAAAAATTATTCATCGTGTCTTTTAAATTTAATACACGCCCACCAAGAGTGTTCTACTCAAAGTGCTAAGAACACTCAACCACCTAGAGCAGAGGTAGCAACCTTTTCGTAAAAAAAAAAAAATATTTTTCTAAAAATTACAAAACTATAATGTTTAACGAGTTAAAGTTGTTGCATACACTAAATAGCTGCAGATTGAATGCTAAAAGCCACAGGTAATCCACCTCTGCCAAAATAATATTGTTTTTCCCCAACCTTTTAGTGCAGCTCTTTGTTTTAAAATTCAAAATTTAATGGGTAATGTATTATTATTATTATTATTATTAATGTACTATTAATATTATTATATTTAGTATTTTATATTCCCAAAAGTGTGCCCTCCCACTGGGATAATTACTGGATCCACCCTTGCAAATGGTACACGCGTACATAATGTGCCCGGTGTTATGTTTATTATTATACCGCGAGTTATCGATCCCGCGAATATTTTGGGTCTCGCAAAAACCGCGCCACGGTGACGACGGACTTGGTTAAATAGTTTCTAATTAATACGGTACCGAGACGAGGTCTGCGACCGCTGTAATCTGTCAAACCAGCCATCGGGTGACGTGCTTCGAAAACGAGAATACCATATTGTATAACGGCATGTTCGAAAAGAACGGTAGATACCTGCAGTGATACGACAATAAAAATCTCAGCCATTGGATTAAAATTGACTTTTCGGAAGGCGATAGACAAATACACTTTTGGGAAAATTTCGAAATTTTCCCTTTTTGGTATACCCGAGCACAGTACGACGAGTATTTTTTTAAACAGCAACAATTGTTTTAGACACCAAATCCGGATTGGCCAATTTTTAAAAAGTATATTTAACCCGTTTTAACTGTGGAATTTAAGTGTGCGAAGTATGTCCGGCTTTCTTGTCTATACTTTACTTTATTTTATTTTTTCTGTATACTCATGGAACTCGTAGGTTCATAACCTTAAAATTTATTTTGGTACGCATTAATTTTGAACGAAAGAACAATAAATTAGAATAATTCAAAAGAAAAATAACAGCAAATGTATCTCAACCCACTCGGGGAAATAATGCTGTGCGTACTAAATTGTACCAACCTCAGTAATTCACATTCGTGTGTTGTATGCATACGAATATACGATGAATGTAAATTGTAATTAAAGTAACAAAACTATTTATTCTAAAGCTGCGTTCAGATTATAACATTTTGTTACAAACAACAATAACATTTTGTTATTAACAAGTTCTAGAACATCTGTTAGTTACATTTTTTTAATATTTACTGCCAATTGATAGAAAATATTATTTCTGTGGATAGGTACCAATGTTATTAACAAAAATACGTATTGGTTACAATTACAAAAAATAAATAACATTTTGTTAATAACATACGTTATTAACACATGTTAATAACAAAGTCACTATAGTCTGGACGCGGCTTAATATGATCACAAATGGGGGTGGGTGATGTTTATCTTCTCTTATCGTCTTCTTCTTAATATACAAAATCGAAAATTGAAACCTTTGACGCTAATGTTCTCGGAAACTACTTAACCAATTACCTAATTATTATTATTTTTTATTTTTTGAATGAAAGATTAGATTATATCACGGACAAGGTTCCTATCGCAATAGCATTTGTCCAAGTTAATAAACAATTGAATTATCTATTAATTCAAATAAACGTTTAAATTTTATATACCTATTAATAACGGTGCGGCTCACGGGTTTCCAGCTACCTGCAACCTGACCTTTTTGTCTGTCAAATTATGTGTTTGTAATCAGCGTGTAGATATGAATTTGTTCTGAGAAGTTTATCGATAAAAATGATCTCGGCCATCATGGGTACACCAACAATATGTATACCGAATACTCGTATAAGCATTTTGCTTGTTAGGCATCAACGTCGGCAGACGACGATTAGGTGTGGGTAGCTTCTATATACTGACACAATCACAAGTTTAGAAGGTTGATTTAATTGGTAGATACCTATAATATATTAAACAAAAAAAGAGTGATATTTTCTTTTATACGAAATATCACGAAAACTACTTGACCTATGTAGCTGAAAATGGTAGGTAGTATAATATTAAGTATCAGATAAGCACTAAGAACGAGTTTTACGAGAATGGGAATAAAATCCAGGACGGAAAAAATATTTACCCACTATATTTTAATGAGAAAAAACCGTTTTCCCGTTTCACACGAAATTTATAAATATTTTCAAATTTTCATACTGTGTTCAAAATAAGTAAATTGTATTTGAAATTTTTATAAAGTATTTGCGTGACTATTTTTATAGTACCTACTTGGTGAAAGTTTTATATTCCTATAACTATTGGTTTTGAAGTTAAGACTAAATAATTAAAATAGAATTAATAAATATTTATTTTAGGGTTTCCAATAAATTTGTCCTTACTTTTTCATATATTTTTTTGATAAAAAATTTTAGATCCTAGTGAAGCAAAGGAACTTGTGATTTTATAACGATGTTTATTTTTTTTCCCACCAGGAAACACTTTTTCTTATAGAAATACTTGTTCATAAGTTGCGTACTTCTTTGTATACAGTAATTTTTCAAATAGAAAATCACACCCAAATTACCATTAGAGAGGTATCCTACAAAATTCTCAATTATTTTTCTAAGCGTATAAAAAAAAACTAAAAAAATAACCTTTTTGTTTTTTTTTTTCTTACGTTTTTCTCCCTATATTCTTAGTTCTATCGGAGGAGAGAAAAATACACATGATTAAAAGTACGACCGACTTTTTTGTTGTTGCAATTTTAATTAAATCGAGGGAACTCGAGACAACATCGGAAAAGTCAGAGGTCGATCGTCAATCCATTAAATATGGCCACTCCTTATAGTGCAGAGGACAAATGCTGCATGCATAAGCGATGACAATCTAAGAGAGACGACCGAAAAAAAGGAAGTATTTTTCCGTCTACATTTTTTCCGGTCACAGATATATTATTATTACCATTGTCACGTACTTTTGTGCTGCCTACGAATTTAATATCGTTATTTTACTCGGTTTATCGCACGGTACGGTCACCGGGTTGGGGTGCAGGAGGAGGAGCGGTGTTCGGATCCACCGAATGGTTCAAATACCTCCCACCACCACCATCGACTACGGGTATATATTACGTTGTCGTATACATATTGTGGGTACACATATTTACGCGCACCGATATAGCGGTAGTGGTGAAAAAAAAAAAAAAAAAAAAAGGAAACAAATAAAAATGCGGCGTTACGGGGCGCGTTAAAGAATTTGGAAAGAAATGCGGCGGCGACCTCACGGGAGGCTATTAGAAAACCAAAAGCGTTGTGGTGGTTACCAAAACCATTGTGTTATTGTAAAATACTGTTTCGTAGCAATACGTCATTCATACAAGTACATTATACACAATAACTCCCCGTTTACATTTCTCGTATAAACTGATGAAAACACCTGTATGTTGTGAGTGAAAACTGAGGTTAGGTACCTTCAACGAATACCTGCCGATCGCTATGACTGCTGTACAACAGCAATAACATAGTAATAATAATAATAATAATAATAATAATAAAATACGCCATTCGTCGATAGGTCCCCGTGTACGTGTACGTGCGTGGGTGCTGCTACGTGGGCGGATGAACCTCGAAAATAATTGAAGTGTTTGGCCTACCGGTAGTTTTAGGAATGGGTACACATGAACGAAAATCGATTCCGGCTGCATCCCAGTTCCGTCCCAATAACCATTTTTTATACGAATTCCGTCCCGGTTAGAAAAAATTATTAATAACGAATTCCGTCCCTAACAAAAAAAAGTTAGCTAATTTGATTGTTTATTATTACGTGGTTTACTTCATGAGTATAATTCATATATTGTCACATTAAAAATTTAAATATTTAAAAGTTTAAATAAATAAAAAAAAAAACATACTATTTAAAACTTACTAAGTATAGGATTAAATTTACATGATATTTCTTTAATATACTCTAATTTTGATATTTTTGATGAACTATATTCAAACATCTTTGCATTGTTTTCGGATGTACTTCCAGCGTTCAATATTTCTTTTCAAATTTTTATGGAAACAGAATTTAAATTCATCTTTTATAATTGAAATTATACCTTTTTCACTACACATAAAATCATTAAAATTCATTTTTGGTTAAAATAATATTTAGCTTTACACAGGTACGGACAAATAACGATTGGAAAGTTAATTTGGTGTGTAACTAAAATAGTGTAATATTGTAAAATTCGCATTATTTTTGATAACAGAAATCATATTGTTATCTTTATTTCTAAATGATATATATAATATTGTTAAATTCGCTTTTTAAGTACGATAACTGAGACCAATATTATCTATATTTCTAAATAATATATAGTTTTGTATTTTGTTACATTCGATTGAACTGATATATCGGGACGGAATTAGTATGTACATTTCGAAAATCCGGGACGGAACTAGTATATTCATTTAAACAAACCGGGACGGAACTAATATATCTTTTAAATCGAATTTTACATTTGGGACGGAACTCGGATGCAGCCTCGATTCCAATTATTGTTGACTACGTTTAAATATAATAGTATCTATTTAGGTGTGTAATATTATAAATAATGTCATGATGACAAAACAAGTTTCAACAATTTCAAAATTTATTTCATGTTTTTTTTTTTTTTTTTTTTAAGCGTATTATATTAATATTGAACATCAAACTTTCACATTTCAATCTCTTATTATTATTATTATTATTATTATTATGAGAATCGATATACCTATGTGTTGTTTAGTTTGTATTTTTTGATGTTCTTTAATCACAGTAGGTATTTTACCTAGAATAGTAGTTTTCGACCTTCTTACTTCGAGTATGACTAATAAAATTTTGGATATTTGCACATCCTATCTTTCGAACACACATTTTTTCTTATCGAAAAACAAATGGTGTAGGTATTTACTAGAGTGTTTTTCATTTACTGGAGTAGTTTAATATTAGGAATTACTAATTTGTGAAAATGTAAGCATTTATTGCACAAAAAGTAAGATCAAATGCATAACAATATGTAAATTATAATTATTATTAGGAATTAATAATGATTATGGTTTAAATGCTTTAAGGAGACGGTCGGTGTTGACGAGTAGGGTATTATCGGAATCTGCGTTGGAAATTTTTGGTCTCAATTTTCCGCAATCAATTTATTTCCTATGTATTATAAATGGGAATATGAATTTGCCGCACAGATGTGTCGACGTGAAACGGATTAGACAGCGTAGAGCTTGTGTGGACATTTTAGTACTTAGAACTTAGAAGTACCTATTTTATTTTCATTTCCAGCTAAACGTTTGTCACATTCATGGTTTCGAAGTCACACTTTAGGCCACTGCAGTCACTGGTTAGGTCATTATAATTTTTCTAAAATAACTTTTTGAATATTCCCGGCTGATATCAAACAAAACAAAATATAATAGATACTCTTAATAGAGAGGTTTTCTCCATGTTCCACATATCGAGAAACACTAACCTAGCACATATACTAAATCATTGTTGAATTTTTAACAAGGAATCATTGTCTGTGTGTTAAATGTAATAATATTACTCGTGACACAGAATTTTGTCTTTTTTTGTATTGTATATGCTTCATAGACGGTACCTATGGATAACATGACCGTAGTTCACACTGATAAAATATTATTTGACGGCGTGAAAGGACCCCATTGCGCAAAATGCATGTAAATACGGACAAGGGCCTCGGGAAAAATCTCGGTCCTCCAGTAGGCCTATCCGCCCGTCGTGCTGTTGACCTACATCGATAGGTTCACGCGTTAAATGCGCTGTACGAACGTGTAGACGTAATAATAATAAAACTATGACGTTTTTATTGCACAATCGAAACTGTTTATATTGACGATGACAGGCAGCGAAACATTGCGGGGGTGTAATAGTAACAATAATAATAATAATAATAATGCTAAGAGTTTCGCTGATCGCGTGTGATTGTGAATGCTTCGTTCGTTTTTTAATATATGTGTAGATTTTTTCTGTAGTACGATGGTAAAATCTGATTTATCGAATTTGAGATTATCGGGTGAATAGATGGCAAATCTATATTAATTTTCATGGTAACTAAATTACATATATACATATTATTCATATATTAACAATATGACATATTGTATGCATCAAATTTGACTGATATGAATGTACACAGAATAATTTTTATCTTTTCGCTTCAATTATTAATAAAAATAATAATAATAATAAAAATGAAAGAATTAGAGCATAAGGTACATACATACTATTCTTCAAAAATACTTCGTTGTGCTTCTCCTCCCTTAATCAACACACACATTTCTCTTTATACACATTTTCCAGAGTTTAATAAGAAAAATTTAACGATTTCCTATATATTTCATTACGTACCTTATAAACTGTTTTTTTTTTTTTTTTTTTTTTATTAAAATCACTGTAGTGTTGTGTCAGAAATTGCTCACGGCTTGGTACCAGAATGTAGTACCTAGTAATTTAATTTTTATTTTACAACCTTACAAAATTTTAGACGCTTGAAAAACAAAACAATTATTAACAGATTATTAATTGTATGTGGGAATTTCCCTAACTTTTATTTAGTCTTCATCCTCTACCTCCCTTTAATTAAAGTGTCTTCATAAGCCTTGAAGTTTCAAAGAAAATTACTACGATGAACATAACTACACCTATTATGTCAAATAGTAATTTTATAAAAGTTGAATGAGGATTAAAATGTAAAAGATTAAACATATATTATCTATAATTCAACACAAATATTTTATAATTTGTACGGGTAAGAATGATGACCTTCACAAGTTTTTAAATTATTATAATATGATACCAATCTTTCGACATCCTCTATTTAATTGCTCTGCGATGTTTATTATGTTGTTGATTATACGATAATATAGATAGCAATCTAAATTCGTGTTGTATATACGAAAATGACCTTTTGATCAATCAGTCCAACAGTATTGTTATGAAATCGGCAGTAGTATCACTAGTACGGGGATGAAAAATTCTCCTAATCCAGTATCCACCCTACTTATTTTACAAAGTATGTATGTGTGTAAAATCTATCCAGGCTTCCCTAGTGCATAAATTTGAATAGAAACAAATTATCTACAATCAATTTAACTCAACTGAAAGTATTTATAAACGGTTCTACGTTCTGATATAAGCATAATAGAAATAACAAATAATAAATAGAACTCCGACCTTCAATGATATTTAAAGCGGAGGTATATCAGATGATGTTTGTGAAAACATTAAACAACAGGTTGAGCGTATTCACTATAATAGTGAAATAATTACCAAGAATGGGACACTCGGGAGAGTATTTGAAAAAAATCTGTGAATAAAAAAGTAAAATAGTATCATGAAAAACGTGGAACACCTATAAGTACATCGCGGAGTTTCCTTTTACCCCAACTACAAAAAAAGTTGTAAAACGATTAACGTGGAGACATTCGGAGGAGTGTTTGGAAAAATTCTGTGGAAAAAAAAATTTTAAAGTTCAATAGAGTTGTCAGGATTGTGGTACATAGAAAAAAAGACTGTCCTTTTATGTACATCAGATGACGTTACGGGTGTTAGTTGTGTGGGGACGTTAACGCGTGTCGAATGTAAAATATAACATACGGGTGCGGATGCTCCAAGCTTCAGTGGTCCAGAGTGTTGACATCAAATCCGTTGGTCTCATCCGCGAACGTGATAAATAACTGCGGAAATGCAAATAATAATTATTCTCATGGACGAATATATTTTGTATTATAATTATCATTATAAAACACTGCAGGTTTGATATTAATTAACACATCAGAGTGATATTTAGTAACAAAATTTAAGTAATGAAAATTGGATAATGGACACTATATAACACAATTTATACGTGTCATATTCATAATTTGTTTATTATAGGATATAATTAATTTACTCTATTTTATTTTAATTCATTGCCGCAACAAAATATAAGTCGATAATAGTTAAAAATATATATAAAGATCAGTGACGTATATAGGATTTCTCAATGATGATGGTGGCGGAAAAAAACCAAAACGAAAATAACATGATTTTCTATTTTCGTACATTTAAACATATTATACCACTCCTTTGATCAAGGTCGTAGATTAAATATCAAAGGAGGAGGGGGGGTGGTCCGGACTCATCTAGTAACAGCCTTGCATTTGACCATCAACGAAATATGAATGAAAGTTTTTTGTTGAAATTTGAAAAAGAAATCATTATTTTAAGTGAAAACTACCATTCTAAATTAAAACTCTAATCAAAATGATTTGAATAACGAGTTTTTATTTCAATACGATAGATAATAAGTCCTGATTAAAACATTGTAAAGCCTAAACAACTCAATGAGACCTTTTAACAGCAAATAAATAAAACAAAATTGTGTTTTTTAATTATTCTGCCAGGGACAGGGGTATAAATTATAAGTTTATTACATTGAATTATCGCATGTTAATAATAAATCATAATAGTTTTAATTACTACCACTTACTTATATTAAATATTAAGTAATATATGATTTAAATAAAAAGTAAAAATAATATTGTATTCTAGATTAAATAAATAATGTAAAATAAAAACAGCATTAATCTGTTTTTACTAATGAAATAATGACAAAATATGTAGAAAAATTGTTATTAAGAAATTAAGTAATATTTCCAATTAAATTGAATTCTATTTATTAGGTTAAAATATGGGCGTTTTAATATTTAATATTATATTATGGTATTAACTTGAAATTAAAAATGTTCAAATAATATATCCATACTTAACAATACAACATAATGTAATAATAATTATGTTCGCTGTAATCAAGCTTAGAGCATATAACAGCTGTATCATTGCACAGTTTCATTATCGGTTTGAAAAAAATAAAAGAAAATCGATAAGCCGATAATTCAATCTGTACAGAATGAATTTAACATTTATTTTGTCGTTTATTTTTGGCCCAGTAATTTTGTACGTAAATATATATATATTTTTTTAGCACAAATTTAAAAATAAAAAAATTAGTATTCAATACCGTAATCTAAATATTTTTATAGGAATCAAATTAATTTTTTTTCTTGTGTTTTGCTGTCCCTTACATTTCATTTTATACACATTTTCATTTTTAAAATATTTTAGTACATTGTTATAATTATCATGATAACTTGACAGTTAATCAAGAATCTGGAAACACAATTCTGTTATAATAACATTAGCGTCAAATGAAGTGTACCAAAATCATAAATTTTTACACTGATAGATTGATAGTACATATAACATGTTTCAAGGTTAGCTAATGGTTATAAATATATAATTATTTCAAAGTACCCCATAGGGATTTTTCTCAAAAATAAAAAAAAAGCTATTAATTATAATTTTATTGTATTGTAATTATTACTCGTTTGGTTTTCATTCGGATTACAATTTTTTTCTGGAGTATTCGAATTTATTTATTTCAAATACTATACTTATAAATATTCTACCCGATTGCACTTCCCTCGCGCAAAGCCTATCCACGTATGACGTCGCAGTACTGCAGCACGATGCGTGTCCGCGTTTTGAAGGGCGGGAAAATATATTGCGGTGGCATTAAGTGGTGCGGTACTCGGCATGTACCACCACCACCACCACCACCACCACCCCCGGGTTGCTGTGATCGTTGGCGTGAGTGGGGGGGGGGAGTTCGATTCGCCAGAAAAACGCGCGCGGACCTTGAAAACGCGCGGGAAAAAAACGAGGGCGCGACGGCGGAGAGGAGAGGAATAATAATAATAATAATAATAATAATAAAATTAATACCTACGAGAGCGAACAGGACAAAAAAAAAATCAGGGTATGAGAGCGAGAGGAGTACTTTACTATTATAATAATATACGCGCCGCACGCACGCGGCCGACCGTCACGCGGGGCCGACATAGACAGCGGCGGCGGCGGTGGTACGGTGACGCGCGGCGGGGGGTTCGGAAGATACACTAGGCCGGCTGTGAGAGGGGGGAGACCGTACGCACGGTGCCGCCGCCGCCGCCGCCGTTACTGCGAGGCTCTCGGCTCGGTGATCGTGTGTGTGATCTATCGTCCGCGTGCTGTCTTCGCGTCGTCAACGAGCGCGCGCTTAGGCTCTCTCCGTCTGTCCGTCTCTCTTTCTTTCGCCGCGACATAAAACGCGCGCATTCGGTGTAAAATAATAAAAAATAAATTATTATTATTGTAATTAACAATATTAATAATACATTCGCTCGTTTCGAGCAGTGGCGAGCGTTCTCGCGTTGAAGTGCACGAAATTCGTTATTTGTGCGATCGCGTTTCGGTGTGTGTTTGTGTGTGCGTGCGCTATAATTCGCTACGCGTTTTTTAAATCACTCGTACGTTTTTCTCTATTTTTTTTTTTTTTGTCTGCGCATTTTATTTCCAATTAAAACTCGGACTGTGTCAATATTCATTCGTATCGTCGGCCTACCACTGTTGTACGGGTTTATTTTGTTTATCGGCCACGCGTGGAGGCGCCAACTACGCGGAGGGGAAATAATCAGCGGCAGGCAAAAAAAACCACTCGCCTGCCGTCCGCGTCCCCGTCGTCGTCGTCGTCGTCGTCGTTACCGTTATCGCGGGGCCGTGCGCCGACGGATGTTCGTGGTCGCGATCGTCTCCGCCGCCGTTGCAGTCATCGTCGTTGCCGTGATCGCGTCGTCCGTTCCCGTCGCTGCGTTCTCTGCACCGTGTTGACCCGCAGTTCACAACGATGACGCCGCCGCCTCCTCCGCGGGCTGAAGACACCGTCGCCGGACGCGATGTCCGCGCGCTCGCGGCCGCCGACCGCTGCGACTCCATGAGCAACGGCCACGGTGATGCCGCCGGTCTACGGGTGACCACCGGTGTCGGCGCGGACAACGCCGCGTTTTTGCCAGACGGCCGGACGACGGCCACGGCCAACGGCACCGGGCGACATGCCGCGCCCGGGCCCGACCACCAGAGACACCAGTTGCCGCCGTCCGCGTTGCAGCCCGTGCAGTTCGAGATGAGTTACGGCACGCCGGCCGACGACGGAATGTCCAGCAGAGAAAACCTGTTGATGCCAAAAGGTCAGTGCGATAACGATAAAAGTGTTATTATTATTATTATTTTATCGATAAGAATAATATTAAGAGGGACGCTACCACACCAAAGTACAACATAGCAAATTCACGTTCAGCGTTTGTTTTTTAGAATATTTCAATTTTCAAGCTTGTTATTATAAATGCCAAAAATATCACAATTTTAAAATGCTTTTAATTTGCTTGAAAAAAAAACATAAGAAACACAATATAATATAATATCTTATCTTTAATTTTGTGATAATAGGTCAAATTACTATAATATTAAAGCTGGTGATATTAAATTGATTCCGCTGAACGCGAAATTGCTGTGTTGTACGTTGGTAAAACGAAGACAACACATAGGTGTGTAGCATCTCCTCTTAAGTACGATACGATATGAATAGATACACCTACCGATACATCAGCAGCTCCCATTCGCGGGTTCAACGAGGACGGAAAATGCCGGCGTGCGTTTCGCCGCGTGATTTTAGGTTAGGACGTATAAATAGACAGACCGGCCGGCATTGATAATGTTTGATGAAATTTCCCCGGCGAACCGCCGCTGCCGTATAGGTGTACAGAACAGGTAGTTGCAGCAATGCAGATTCGCCACCTTCAACTCGTCGTTTGCCCGCGTTCTCGTCGTTTCTCCACACGCTCGTGTTACAACATAGGTAGGCATATTTTATTACAAAAAACCCACGCGATCACTGGCATCTCATTAAGTAAAATATGCCGGTTTCCAAAAATCACAGTTACCGAACACCCAATAAAATATACTCGCGTAGACGAAACAGGTTTGATGGATAGTGAGTAGCTTCGGACCTCTGGAAACAACGCGTACGTATTCACGACTTGCCGGTAACAGTGCCGCAGAATAAACATCTCATTTATTCTGCGATTGTATTAAATAATTGGTATAGAGCTGTGTGTGTGTGTGTGTGACAGTGTATATAGATCAATAAAGATCTAACCTATCAGTGTTCTTATAAAATAGAGTATAAATACGAAATTGAACGCGTGTGTGACCCCAAAGAACAACCCCAAAGTGTGGTCGTCGGGTGACAAATATTATTTTGCATTTTGTTTAATAATAATAATAATAATGATTTACGCATTTATGAACACTGGCGACGATAGTTCCGCCCGTAATCTATTCATTCACGTGCTCGTGCAGGTTTTTGTTATATCGAATATTATACATTATTATACAATGCCTTTTAGGCATAATGATTCGTTACGCATGTTCGATAAGAAATCGCTGCAGTACCCGGTAATATCGATGCGAATATTATCCGCAGACCAAAACGCGTATAATAAACCGCGAATAGCATCAAAGAAAATACGTGTATAATAGATCGCGAATAGCATGTAAGGAATAAAATATTGTTATCGTAGTGAAAATAAAATAATAGCCCCGGTGCCCCGGTGTCAAAATGTTGACCGTTTAACTAAACACGCATTATACGACCGTAACGATTTTGTGATTTACAACAACAATAATAATATTATGTCACGAAAAAGTACGAAAAAATGAAAAAAACAACAAACATTCGTAAATTGGTGATTGTCATGTAAATTCTTTTCGCGCCGACGCAACGGGGTTGTCGTCGTCGGTGCTGAGCCTGTGAAACCAAAATACCAAAGTATCGTTTAGTAGGTAAAATTATTATTATTATTATTTATTGTTTCTTACCGTTACGAGTCGTTTAAAATGAATACTCGCACGCACGCACGCACGCACACACACACACACACACACACACACACACACAAACAAGAAGTTAACTGTTAAACGCGACGAAGATTGTTGTTATTCCAATCGCGCGCAATGACGTTATCTGACCGCAAAACCCGTGTTCGAATTCCGCGCCGCGGACGCTTTGAATATCTTGAGGTCGACCTTTGTGCGAATTGAGTTTTTGTGCGATCCAAAAAGGACGGCGGACACGCGCGGTGCGGTTCGAGAAAAACGTTTTAAACATTTTCGCTCGCGGTCACGGTAATATTTTGTTTTCCGCGTATAATGTGTCAAGTCCTCGCCCGACAATAGCCCCGCGGCGGAGAAAAGGACCCGTGGCACAAAAAAACGTTTTTTGTCTTTTTTTATTTATTTTTCATTCTCATTTGTACGGCGAAATTGTTTACTTTTGAATTATTTCCCTCCGTTAAAAGAGTGGGTAAACGCGCGCTGCTGCCACGGCTTCTATTGCAACATTTTGTTTTTTCTCCACAATTATCCGTTTATATAACAACATTTTCGTATTTCCTGCGTACGACCGAATGCAATACAGGTTGGCATAGCACTTCGAAAAAATCGTCTTATATAGATCATCTCTGTATATTATATACAGTAGAAACCTTTTATAATGAAATTCAAGGGACCGGTCAAAATTGGTCATAATAACCGATAGTCGGTATAACCAAAATGATAAAAAAAAAAATTGAAAATTTGATAATACAATTATTGTATGAACATAATATACAATTTGTACTACAAATGTATTCAATTTTTATCTTAAAATTGTGAGTAAAATACATACAATATATAGTTTAATTCAGTTCACTATTATTGTTTGTTTAGTTTTTTATAAAAAACATAAAATTTGCATATTATAATAATCTGTTATTTTAGTTTGTAACACCTTGTTATATTAACTTCGATTAATGTAATACGTATATATCATTATAGATTAAGTATTTTTCTAAAATAACCAAATATAATCGTCATAACATCCTCGTATAGTCATTATAATATAGGAGTCATATAATAATCGATACAAATTAATACATACAATATAGGAGTTTTACCGGGTCTTTTAATCATTACACCCAATATGTCACTGCAACCGGTGTCATTATAAACTGTTTCTACTGTATATATATATTATCTATTCACGTTCGTGAGGGTTAAATTATACGTCAGTTGATCGTATTTCGAGTCGTCAATGTTATTTTATCATGCTCATAATTATTTCTCTCAGAGTTAGAAATTACGTGGACTTTGATTAGAAATGTATTATAAATTATTTATTACTACGACACACACGCGTCTAATGAATAAAGTCCGTAGGTACTGTGAAGTAGACTTCAGTAAATGCGGTTCGTTATGTCCACTGTACGTATAATTACTGGTAAATATTGATAAAATATGACGTTGCTTTGCTGTTTGGTGGGAAATAAATAGAACACATGAGTTCGGAAGAGGTCCAGTGATCCGTGTATCAGTGTACTGTGTGCCGAAGGAGTATTGTTTTAATATTTTGTAAAACGTGATAGGTGATTAGTGTATAATATTATTTGTTCCCAGATTGTTGGTTTTTTTTTTTTTTTGTCAATATTTCTATGGGTACTATTGAGAAGATTTATTTTTTGATGGCGAATAAGACGCGTTTCAGACGACGACGCGCGGTTTATATATTTTATAATATAGTGATTTGCACAGAGACAGAATGCACGTTTTTTTTTTTTTCTGCGTATTACTGGGAAATATAATACGAAACTCCGTACCTATATATATATATATTATATTTTTTTTTTTATAACGTGGAGATGAGGCTCACCGTGACATTGACGTTTTGTAAATTATTACCATCACGCGACGTACACGTCGAACTCCTCTGGTGCGTCGAGCGTTTTCGAGACGAGGGTTTCACTCTACATGATCGCGTATCGGGGAGTTTACATATAGAACCGATCAGTGATGCGTATATAATTTCGTATGATAATGTAATATTTATTTCGTATCACACGCGTGTTGTATATTTTATGTATTACACATACATATTATTATTATTATAACACACCCGACCAATAACGGCGATTTCGAGACTGAATAAATTATTATTGTTCTAAAGAGGTATTTTACCCAGTGTTGTGCTTAGATAAAAAAAATAAATGTTTACATAAAGATAAAATAAATTAAATTAAAATTATCTAGATAAACATAGATTTTGCAAAAATTCAATTTATCTAGATACAAATGAGATAATATTTTTTATATTCCATATTAAAATATAACAAGTAATCAAATTAAAATTGTATACAAATGATTTTTTTAACTAGTATTTTACAGCGATATTTTTTTTCTGTACACATTTTTACGCAAAGAAAAACTTATACAAAAGTTTCAACAAAAAACTTTTTTTTTAATAATACTGTGGAGTATCTATTTTGCATATTGGTAAAAAATATTTTAAAACCTTGGGTAAATATCAAATGAGAGTATAATGAGACAATTGATATAAACTGAACTCGTATTATAAATATTTATTTTTAAGTCAAATTAAATACAAACTTTTTTTGAAGTATTATTGGTTTTAAAAACCAATAGCTGCTAAGTATTATCTTAAGTCCAAATCCAACCCTTCTTATAATGCAATATAGTTTCAGATAATTCTCATATTATTTAACACTATTAAAAAAAAAGTCATTCAAATAATAGTCAGATATCATTTCACTCGAGATTTCACTTTAGGGAAAATTAGAAAACGGATTTATATGTTCAAAAACCTCAAAATATGCATCTAAAAATATTATAATATGCTGCAAAATATACATTTATTTTTAAATATGCGCTTAAAATTTAATATAATATTGAAAACACTTGATTTTAGTCGAGATTTTAATAGATAAAATTATGGAACAAGTATTAAAAAGTTACTTTCGTCATTATTTTCACTGTGTTCCTCACCAATGATATTTTTAATTTTTACCAAAAATATTCTTAATCCACAAAATAATATTAACCCATATTAAAAAAAAACTGAAAAAAGATTTAATTTGGCGTTGTGTTCATATTCATCTTATTGCATTGGACGATCAGATCATAACGAACGATCGTAATTTTATTATTATAAATGTATAAATTGCTATAGTTGGTAACATAAATAATTTGTCAGATTTAGTGATTCTAAATAAAATAACGCGAAAAAATTGGACGAAACAAAAATATGTGCTATAAATAAAAATATACTCTATAAAATTACAAGTATACATTACAATATGCAAAATAAGGAAAAAAAAACGCTAAAATATGTAAAATATTTAATATAAAATTGGTATTAATTTAATGACAGTGATCAAAATCGGATATATTTATTATCAAATTTCAAATAGCTTGTTCTAGTAAATATGTCCATTTACATATAAATCCGTTCCCTAGTGATATAGTGACAATCATTTCATAGAGGATGGTGTGGGTAGGCAAGAAGCATGGCGTGCCAGGCTGCAGTAACTAGAATAATAGTCTTTAATATTTTATATAATTGATTATTTTGATTTTGATTTTCACCGTCTGACGTCTGAACTCTGTAGCAATTTTAGTAACATAATATTATGATGATAGTCGTAATCACAAGTCGAATTTGTACGAACTCACAATTTTTCTGGGTCATATGAAATATATTATTATATTTTCTACCTGGGTGTCCCGCTGTATCGCACGTGTAGAATATAATGTATTCATAAGGCATTGAGCATTATTTCATTCTGCAGTTCCTTTCGCTCTGCTCGCTCCGTCAGCTGGTATGGCATCCCTTGCGTTTCACTCTCGATAACAACCCTCAATTTGTTATGAAAAATCTCCCCAAGGAAAGGTACTCGGGAATTTCGAAAGCAACGGATGGCTGTACTATTTCGAATTCGAACCATTGTCTTTCTATGAGTTATCCTTCCGTATTCCGACAAGTGGTCATGTCCCTTGAATTATCTGGAAAACCTGTTCGCGGGCCGTTTGAAAAATAATTCTCCACTTTTTGTTTTGAACGGTATAAAATGTTACACTTTACTTATAAAATTTTACACTTACTCGACTTCACGACTCTTTAAATCCGTTAAATTACTATACCAACTCGACGAAATTGACATCTGTCACATCTGTCAGCGTTTGAAATTTTTCAGATACCACCGTGGTCTCGTCGGTGACCGTGTCCGCTCAATTACCTAGGCACACGGTCGTAATACCATTGGCAAAAATGCTAACGACGCGACCGCGATGCAAACGATTTTGTCATTAAGTCGCCGCCGTCGCTGCGTTTCTGTTAAAACTTTATATATTATTTATGATTTTCTACCTGAGAAGTGTGAGGAGGAACGCGAGTCCGTCGGTTTGCGTACAGTTAGAAGTAATTTACTAAACTCGTAATGTGTAGTACAAATAATATATTATTATATTATTATTCAGGTAGTACTGTACAACTTTGTTCAATTAGTTCGCGCGCGTACAACGATTTAAATATTATTTATCACAGCAGTAGCGGGTGAATATTTTTAACTTTATTGTCGCGACTCCGTATACCTACTATTATAATTCATTATCATTTATAAACGGAATTATCGCGGTTTAACGTAATTGCTTTTGAGTTTTAGTACCTACCGCCAGCGTGCATTATTAATCGCTGCTATTCGCTCGTTAAAATATTTCCCGTTTATTTGCGCGTGTAATTTTTATCCAAACAGACCTAATGAAATACATCTATCCAATTGTCACGCGGCCTCTTACTTTTTCAGCCATTTCTGATTCAAAAGTTTTTGTGTTCACGAATTAATTTTATATATATTTGCCCCCCCCCTCTCCACGGGTACTGCAGTGCAGCGGTATTCGACTACCCATTAGCGTCCCGGCCGAGTCGTTCAAATCTCGAATATTTTGACGAGCAGAAATACTGATGTGTTTCTAGGAATCTTCATCAAGGGACATTCCCGGTGACACGGAATATTCCGGAAATATTTGCAGTCCTTATAAATATTTTCACAATGTTCCTCCAAAAAAAAAAGAAGTTGTTTACTACGTTTATTTTTTTAAAAAAAGGGTATTTTTATTGTTTGATCATTATACTTAAAAAATCGTATAATATTAAATCGTAATAACTTTAGGTATAATTTTATTTTTAAATAAACATAGGTACCTACTGAAAAATTATTAATCAAGAGCTGTTAGGGATTTGTTTTTATAAAGTAGGTATTAGTTACTAATGATTAGGTATTTTATTTTGAGTCGGAACAAGTAGTAAGTACGTACCTTGTTCTTAATTTTGACGATTTGCTTGCAAATTTTATTTTATTTTTTATTCATTTTATTTTTATTTTTTCATTTGTATAATATAACTAAGCAGAAATGACAATTTTATTATTTTCAATTCTCTTTGGCCCATATTTTTTTACCTTATCGAATCCGTTATATTCGGAACCCCGGACTGAACATTTTTCGATTCATTTTGACTATTTTCAAGTCGGAATGTATATATACAAATGCAACGCTGTGACTATTGTATATGCGGTATAAAACGTCCTGTTTATATAGCTGTACCAAATATTTTCGTACTTTTAGAGTACATCACACTGTTTCAACAGGAGTTACAAGACATTCTCGTTTCGGATATTCAGTAACAAGTTTTATGATTAATATTCGTCTAGTACTTCTACCTCCTAAGTTCCGTTACATGTTACACTGCACAAGACACGAGAGTATAATTTGGAACAATAATAGTCGTATGGAAATATTTTACATTCATGTGTCACACTATAGGTATAGAATGGCGTTTCGCGAACAAGGTAAAATGTACTACGCTGACGTGTACAAATTGAAAATGATTAAATTCGCGGCCATTCTGCGGGTTTGCTAATACAAGTTGCCTTTCTGTCACTATGTTATGTATTCTGAGCCTATTCGTATATGCAAAACAAAAATAATGGGTTAGTCGGATCAAATGTAGTATATATATATATATATATATATATATATAACGAGGCTCGGTGGAACGTTATAATTTATGATTGGTTTATTTAGAAAAAAAAGTACCATCGCGATCCATTATAATGACGTTTTGACCGTTGCAAATGGGATGTAGGCTATTAGTAATGTAATATTAGATCACTATTAAGTCATAATAATACAGGTACTTGCATTAGTTTTCTGTAACATATTTTTTTACAGACCTCATTCAAATTTTATGAATTAGGTATCTGAAAATAGGTCACTCATTACAATTATTTTTATCATAATTATATTTATATTCGTAATTATGAAATGATAAATAGATTAGTTACTTAGCGTATTATATTTTTTGTTAACAATTTAATAATTTGCTATTTTTATAACTAAGTACCTACCTAAAACGAATCATCAATAGCATTATGTACGAATATTGGCCAATCAGTTACCGTAGAGTAGGAATTCATTCGCACAATTTCATTAGTTTTTACCGACATGGCAATATAATAGTTATGACAGCAGGAATATAGGGCAATATCGATGGGAGTAAATATTTTACGGTTATGCCCAAGAAATTGAGGTATATTTTTGCGTGGAATACGTCACACTATGTGTAATATCAAATTTCACATGTACAGTACGAAACAATAAAAGATGTTGTTACAGATTTATCACGAATTTATATAATTTTAATTTTAATAAATTGGAATTTTGTAATTTTATTTTTTTATAGCTGTGCTACACACTCAGTTAATTTACGTTCACCAGCTAATACCTCGTAGTTCACAGAAATATAAAATGAATAAAATTCAGTAGTTAAAATGGGAGAGGGAGTAACATTTGAAAAAAAAAGTTTGTATTACCACAGGATATCCTTAGGGTGACATGGAAAAAAAGTTATGGAGAACATAATTTTTATAGTAACATGAACATTCCAAAAAAATAATTCCAAATGTTTCTACTTTTAAGGCCAAAAAAGTGGATGAGCATGCTTAATAAATCACCCTGTATAGTGTAGAACACTAAACTAAAATACGGTTAATATAACCATAATTTTGCATTTCACTGATGCAAAATTAAATAAATACTGAAATTATTAGACCTCTGATCTCAAATATTTAAATTAGACTTAACAAATAAAGGAATTCGATATATTTGTTTAGGACGATAAATAAATAATGCGAAGAGATCTAAGTAATACAACATTATAATAGTAAGCGTTACCTAGTATGTTTGTATTATGACATATTTTGTTAAACCATTCGACTGATTTAGATATTTAGTATTACGATTTGTTTTGTGACACACTATGATGAAAGAATAATTTACAGATAAATTAAAGTGCATGGTTAACGACATATTGTGTTTGATCTATGGAAATTGTTGTTTAATAAAATTAATAATAATATTGCGCTTATTATGGAGGTTATTATTATTTTGAAATTAATTAAAAAATATACATTTATCTAAATATGTATAATATATTTAGTGAAGCAGTAAGTTAACCATTTTTTTTGTTGAGTATTTAATGCACTTAGTTTAGAGGTTTGGTGGCAAAATCCCCCCCCCCCTTTCCGAAGAAATTTCCCACGAGTTTTAGCTGTGGTTAAAGAAATAATGACAAAACATCACGTTTGTTAAATCTGAAAGTAATTTACATAATATTTTGTGAAAACTAATTGATAACATTGTGAAAGCAAATATAGCCTTTTATGCGCATTTATATAATGCAAACGCATGATAATAGTAATCGTAATATGTATACACTTTGTGGAGTGGTGAACAAGTCTGAGGAGTTTTGTAACATACGGGCTCCCGATTGTTGTACGTCGGGTTCGACGTAAATTCTTGAATAGAATTAACAAGAAAAAAGAAATTATCAAGCTATTAAAATCCACATATTATACATGCGAATCTTCCTCGTCGAACTCCTTATCCATTGATGTAAACTCGAATAAAATTGTTGGTTTATTAGTTACTGAGAACGTAGATACCATATATACACTAATATTAAGGTTTTTGACGGCGGCAGTAGGGTTTTCGAAGGATTTTAATAGAACCTTCTCCGACCTACAAGGATCAGTATTTGCAAAAAAAAAACCGCCTAAAAATCTATTAGTTCCTGAGTCTATAGCGATATTAACAGCCATCTACAACAGCGGTTCTCGACCTTTTTATGTTGGTGACCCAAAATATTTACCCGATTTTTCTTGCGACCTTTTTGAAAATAATTTCAATGGTGAGCTAGCTACCCATCTCCCCACACCAACTTAATTATTTTTAACTATCGTATCTAAAAGAAACTATTATTTTTCGTATATTTATTTAAAACCAACGTCAAAAATGATAAATTATAATCTTGTTTATTCAATCAAATTTACAAAAGAAGTTTCATTAATTATTTTTTAATAATTATAATCAATCACATTGGTAGTTGCAAATTAAAATATCGTGTCAACGTTGTACATTTTTAGCGACCCATTGAAAATTATTCGCGATCCTGAGAACCGCTGATCTATAATACGCATCGAAACGTTGTCAAAACCTTATCAAAATAATATGAATATCGATGAGTAACTATTATTTAAATAAATTGATGTTCGCCAACCACGAACGATGCTATCGGGTTTCCCGCATTAATGGCGTATTTTCGTATAGAGAACAATCTAGTCCGTGTAAAATATCCATTTTACCGCGCAACACTATTATCGCGCGGAACGTAAACAGTGACAGCGTCGTCGTCGTAGTCTGTATTTACGCGGATTCGCGCGGTTAAAACGAGAATAAAAACAAATATTCGTACTCGAATGAATGCTGCTCGCTCGACTCTGTTGTGTAATCGGATTATTTTTCTAATTGAATTTTAAATATTCGTAAGCCGCGTACGGTCGGAATCCTGCGCGGATTATCTCGAATTTCGTTTAGTTTCCGTGTACGTTCCGAACGACGGCCGGGCCAGCAGATAAAACGTGCGCTGTGCATCTGTGCGGAATATAATATTATTAAATCGTATTATACCGTACAGCATGCGTAGACCGGGATTTTAGAACAGTGGGAGGAGTTTGCGCGGTTTTTTTACCATACTTAATATGTTCCCGTATCCGTTCACTAGAAAGGTATCCCCCACCTGCACGTATTCCTCCATATATACTATATAATATACTATCAACTACCATTGTTATCATAATATAAATTGTAATAATTAAATTTTATATTCATTATTCTTTTTAGATATTAATCTTAAAATACTATTAGTTACCCAATTGTATCTTATCTTAAAAATTGTAAATATTGGACTTAATTATGTTCATTAATAAATAAATAAATAAAATATAAAGTATAGGTTTCTTCGATTTAATTAATTGTTTTCATACTGTTTTGACTCGTTCGTATAATATGAGGCATTTTATAAAATAAACAAAACGTCTGTAAATTAAAATTGTAAATCAAATCATTAGGTAATGCTATGGTCATAAAAACCGATATTGAATCTGTTAAATATATAATTTATTATTTCATATTACTATTAGGCGCATCACAAAGGCTCACTTATCACAATGTCACCGCCCTCCCCTTCCTACCCACTGACATTAGGGATAGTATATTATTATAATCAGATCGAGAAAATAATAAGTGTTTGTGTAATCCGTTAAAAAACAAATAACTTCCCAGAAACAATATAACGATAAATAAGGAAAACGATTTATAAAACCAAATTATATTGGAAGTGTTACTGTAGGTAAGAGAAATGGGAAACTCTCACATTATGTAAATTATGTAAAGGTCATCTGTTTAAAAAAAAAATATTCTAATAGTATTTGAATATTCGGATGGTATGTACAAATTTTGACGTATAATTTTAATAAACCTCAGTGAATTCTAAAAACGAAGATAGGTAAGGTAAGTGAATAAGGACCTAGAAAATAACCAATCTACGGACAAGTATTTTTAAATACGTACATAAGTTTCAAGGCTTTAACTTAAAACTTGATTTAAAAATAGTTTTTCAATTTTTCAAACGGTTGACGTGATAAAGTAGAAAATACCTGAATATTATGCACTATGTGCAATGTGCATATTTTGAATATTTATAAATTACATTATTACATACATATTTACTTTCGAATATTTTAAAGGGTAATTGTTGGGTGATACGAAAAAAAAAATTAATTCTATAATTGGTGAAGCACCCATATTTTTCAGATGTATGTTTTTCATTAATAATTTCGATCGAAGTAGAAGTAGTGTGGCCAAACAATTGTTGACTACCCATAGATACCTATAGATTTTACGTGACTTTTACCCAATACGGAGTTGACCGTTCTATAATAATTATCATTATTTTTCTAGAATCGAATTGCATTTTTTCACTGTGGTTGTATTGTCTAAAGTTTACCGTAGTCAACGGGAGAAAAAAAAATGATCAAATTAGTCGTCCCGGTAAAATCGAAAGAAAATAATATCGTCAATTATAATAATTATTGTTATAATCATCACAATTATAACTTTTGAACGATAGTTATAAAATATACTAATACTATGCGGAATTGATTTTATTATCACTTTTGTAAACGTTAATTTATTGAATCAAATTAATTTATAACTTTTACTTAGTCGTATGTGTTTTACAATAAAATGTTGTTGAAAATATGATTTCCTAACTTAATATTATAAGTGCTCGCTTAGTTGTGTGGTATGTAATTAGGCGTGTAAAACGCAAAACCCATCTATATAACGAAATATTATAATAATAATATGACATCGATCGTGGTACAAAATATATTTCAATAAACCATTAAAATGTTTTACCGTTCTATGTTTAATTTATTTTTTAATTTGCGCTTTTGTATGTTGGCGATTTTTCACTATTTATAATATTCAATGAATATTACAGTTCTGGCCTCTGGTCAATCGGATGAATTCTACTCTCATTATTATATGATTCATTCAATTAGAATGTTCATTATATTACACGCGTTAATCACTTTAGGAAAGTAGTTTTTTTGTGAAACCTCATTTTATATTCCGAGTGGAGCAAAAAAGTTAGTGTTTTTACAATGGCGTTTATTTTTTAGTAATTTTTTTTTTTTTATATAAACATTAATTCGTATGGAAATACTTGTCCATAGGTTTCGATCGGTAACTTTTTCATCACGATTCGCCTCTATATGACATTTTTGAGAGGTAATTTTTCGAAATTCTCAATAGTTTTATCGAAATTTGGGAAAAACTACCCAAAATTTGATAAAAATGACTAGGAAACTATCGAGGAAACTATCTTTTTTTCGTAATAAAATCTCTATGAAAATTTAAGTATAAATATACAATAATGTAAGAAATGTTTTGGCACAAGAAAATTTCGTAAACACTTTTTTTTTAATCAATATACCTATTTTATTTTTTTTTGTATCATAACAAACTTAATAATTATTAAGTAAAATTGTCTTGAATAAACCTAAATTCCGCTCAGAACCCTGTAATCGAAAAAATTATTTATCGTTTCTTTAAAATTCAATATATTTACAAGAGTATACCACCACTCGAGGAGTGAAGAATGCCCAAGGTGCGAAGTATGTCCTTTTTTATCTTTATCGCGAAATAAACAAAATAATATTAAAATCTTAAACGTCGTGTAAGTTGTTCTTTTAAAGTGTATGAAATTATTTTCATTTATCACAGTGCGGGCTCTTTGCTATAATCAGGTAGAGAGATGGTGGGAAAAACATGACATGTTTATACATATATATTTACATGATATATTTATACTTACTTCGTGATAGCTTGTTATCCGATTTGAAAAGTTTTTCCGGTATGAAAAGTTAATAAACGCGTTTTGCTTTTTGTCTTTTTTTCCCAGTCGTCGTTTTTAAAATGAAAAATAAAAGAGTTTTCTCTTCGAAAACTATTCTTTTTTTTTTTTTTTTTTTTTTGAACACGGTAAACTGTGTGTACAAACTAACCAATGTGGGGCTGTTGATTTTACATACCACTGACTCCGTGTGACGACAGCCGTCCGAGACTACAGATATGTGTATACGTCATTTATATATTATATAGGTCGGGTGCTTGTTTGTGCACACACTGACACACATCGAAAAGCTCGGAACAGCGCACTAGTAATGATACAAAAGACCGTAGGTCGGGGTGTGTGTGTTTTTTTTTTTGTGTCCCGGAAGGATAATCCCTAGAGTATACAGTAGTCACCGCTCGTCGGTTCGCAAAAAGGGTTTCGGTCACATCAAAAGACACTCGCCCCCTCCTGGACTCCCACCTCTGCATCCCGTGTGTTTTTTTAAATAATAACATTATAATGATTTACGTTCCGCGACGGTGCTTCAGAAAACTAGTATTAAAAATTAAAACAAAAGATTAATAATAATTCGTACTATAAATATCTGCGTAGTACGTAGTATAAATACGACAGCGTTTTATTGTTGTCGAGTACAAACGTCGTGTTCATCCACAGTGGCGGATTTACAGGGACGGGGAGGGGAATCTAGATCAGTGGTTCCCAAATATTTACGTCCAAGGAACCCTTAGAAAATGATTTGTACTAGGTGGAACCCAGTGACGATTCAACCTCTATTATCTGTAATCGTGCATTATAATATTATGTTATGAGTAGGGCTGTGAATTTGGTCAAAACGTGAATTTTTTTATCTGATTAGAAAACTTAGCTTTTTTAATACAAAATATGAGTTACGTATTAACAAATTTAATTTTTAAAACTTTAATATTGCTTTTTTAGACAATTTTAATTTTTTTTTATGTAATTTATTTAATATAAAATTTTAATTTATAAAACTGTCATTAAACATGTTTTCAAAAATATTTTTACTTTACGCTGACTTTGTATATAGGTATCATAATAATATTACACGATTATAATAAACAAGTATATTTTTGTATTTTAAACAATATCCTAAATTTAAAATATTTTTCACAAAATGTGTAAGCATGTAAGTATTACAGCATTTGATTAGTCTGCACTATTCGATGAAGCAGAATGGAATGAAATTTTTCTCATAAAGAGGGAAAGGGCATTCATGAATCCTTTACTGATAAATACTGATATAGACGATTATCGCTTTCAATAAATTATGTATTATTGAACTGATATTAACAATTGACAATCGTATAACGTATTAATGGGTTAAAGCTTTCGTGGACAAATTATTAACATCATCTTTTCCGGGGTTATTCGTGTTGTCAGTTTTGCGCTAAAGTTTCGGAACAGTTAGCGAGTTTTGTCGTTTGTGTGCAGGGAGGGGAATTTGATGAACGATAATTATTTTTATTATGCAATTTCCGTCCGTCGTCGTTGACCATGGCTTCTCCCACTATGGTGACGATTTGTAGAGTTTTATCAATGTCCTCAATCACGAGAATTCCAACCCGGGTCAACCGTTTGAACAAACATCGCTAAATGATCCGAGCCGACCCAGGCAAATACAACTACCGAACTACCTGCGGAACGAATGGGTTAGATTTTCAGAGCTCCCTTTTGCGTTTGCGGAGCAGACCGGATAGTTAATCGTTTGTGGTCGTTACGGTCGCCTCCGAACATTCTGAAACAAAATCGAATGGGGGGGGGGTGAGGGTTGAATATATCCACCAATGTAGCGTTGAGTTATTAATTCTACGGGTGGATTGACCGTTTACACGCTGCAGTAGACTTTTCACCCGTTATACTTATTATACACGTAGCATATTGTTCTTTTCCATCTTTATTAAAAACCCATAGTTTTTTCATTATTTTATTGTTACTACTTCTACTTGATCATGTCTATGTCACAGGCTCGGCTATACTCTGTAGTCTATAGCATAGAGCAGTGGTTTCCAATAAGCATTATGCCAAGGACCCCTAGTTAAAATTGAAATTGAACTGGGGCCCTTTTTTTTATAAATATGCTGGTGGGAATTCCCTGCTTTCTATACATATTTCAACTTTATTTAAATATGAAAATCAAGAAATACATTATTTTTTACGACTTATTTTAATCAACACACATTTTTGTAATGATTTAAGTAAACATTTTCTTAAAAAAAATACAATAAAAATAGGGGAATGAATGGATCACTAATTGGGAACCACTGGCATAGAGTATAAGCAATGGGTGATTAATAAAATGATAAAAATAAAATCATCCATACTTCCACTAATAATATTATCACAAGAAACGAAACGCGTCGCCAAAACGGTTTCCCGCTCAACCCCGTGGTGATCATATTGTGTGTAAAACATATTATAGTGACTACATATTATGCGTGAAGAAAAAGCTATATAGTATTGTGGAGGTGCCGATTTATTATGATTTATGAGTGACGCGACTTAAGGTTCTCGCTCCAAAAAGAGTCCCCCCGAGCACTTCAGAAATGACTTCGTATATTGCCTTTAATGAAAAACTTTGGCTAGAAAGGATTTCATACCTGTTGTTTAATTACGATATTGTTGTTCGAAATGCCCCCTCCCCCTGGACCATGTGACTTCAGAAACCGCCTCTGGCATGACCTTACTTGCAATGAATACCTACACACGTTTCTAAATTTATATACATATATAATTCGTAACGATTCATCCGATAGCAGGTCATAATATACTGCTGTTCAGTACAATTATATTTTATTCGTTTGTAATCTTCTTTATGAAAGTATTGTTTCCTTTTTGTTAATAGTAGTTATTGAAAATTAACCTAATAATTATATAGTACGGTGAAATCAATAAACCGTAACAATTCTTTTGATTTTTACTAAAGTAATTTTAGATTCTGAGTGAAGAAAAGAAGCTAGTAGTTTTACGATAGTGTTATTTTCTTTTTTTCTCATTATTAAAACACTTCTTGTACTCGAGTACTTCCGACAAGTCCGTGTAGTATATGTTTCTGGTAGAAGATTTCGTTCACATTGTATTTTGATAATGACAAAACATCGTATAATATTGATCATTCTCACGAATAATGAATAAATGGGCATTGAACGTGAATTATATCGAATTATTATTCTGTTCTTGAACATACTCAATTTATATACAACTGACAACCGATTTGTGGGCAAATGGTATAAGTCTATTAATTTATTTTGTTTTATTGCTCTACAGTGTTTTTTGGTTTGCTGTGTATACTGATATTATTTCATCCGGTTAATTTTTTCTCGCGGTTAAACGAAAATATAGCGTCGGACGATTTTCCAACTCGCGAAAGAGCGCATCGTGATCAAAATATGTATTGGCATAAAGGGTATATCATAATGATACAACAATGTTACTTTCTGTGTATAATCGTCATAATATCGAGGCATTATTATTTATTATGTATTCTGTGTGTTTTTATCCGTGTCAAACAATATAAGACGAAAACCGCTATACATATATATAGATAATCATATAGATATCTGTAAATTTTGGTATATGAAGTATTGTTTTGTTGTATAATCTTTGAAATTATTTTCATTTATACTGAAAATACTTTAAACATGGTTCGAATAATAATATTAATACTAATTAACACGTTCATCTACGTTAACATATTAGAATAAAAATGAAAAATTATGAAGAAAATAATACCTGTACTTCGAATAATTGATAAACCGCGATAAATATTACTGCACAAATGGTCTAAACACAAAAACATTGCACTTTTTTTCTTCTGTTTATTATTGTTATTATTTGAAGTACACGTATTGTTTTCTTCATAATTTTTCATTTTTATTCTCATACGGTAACGTAGGTGAACCGTGTTAATTAATATTAATATTATTATTCGAATTATGTTTAAAGTATTTTCAGTATAAATGAAAATAATTTTAAAGTTTATATAACAAAACATATTTCATATACTAATAATTTACAGTTATTATGATTATCTAATGAGCTCTAGTAGATATTTATTATTTTTATTTCGCAGCCATAACACAATCGGTCATTCTACGAGAATCCACAGTTTACGTATTACAATTAACATTACTTGGTATTCTATATTGAATCTTTTATATATATATTCAGGTAGGTTGATAAAGCCCTTAAGGTAATATAAAAATGTGTCGTATTTTTCCAATTAATTTAGATTAAATTCGGTCATTTTGATTTCATTTATAAATTTAATTTGAATTATAATTTGGTCAAGACAATGTTTTGTATATTTAGTATAATGAGAATAAAGCAAGATATAAAGTTACCTTAATTAGTGGTTAGATATTATTTTCTAAAGCAGATAAAATAGTCATATAGGATTTTTCTTGTGAATTTTTATTATATTTTCATTTTTTGACTGAAGGCCTCTCGAATACTTATAACAAGTGTTACTACCTACATAAAAAGAATAAGAAAAAAATAATCGTCAATGTAAAATCACAAGTAATCTAAAATCAAATCAATTTTCGCTATATTCTCCGTAATACATATATCGTGTGCAGTGCAGTTAGATTTACAAGTTCAAAGGAATGGATTCCATTATATATACGACCACTTACGGTTATTAAATCCTCACGGGACGTATTGGTCGCTTAGATCGCTATATCTTTATAACTTTTTTTTTTTTTTTATCTGTTCCTCGAATTCCGCCGATGAATTGTGTACAATAAACCTGAGCTGCAGCGTCGTACACGTTTTATATTTATTATATGTGTTAGTGTATCTTATGATTGTGCCAAGAACGTATCTAGAACGGTTTTTCGGTGGAGGGGATAGAAAAATCAGAAGCGTAGAACTATTATGTGTACAAAAATCTTCGAAGAATTTTTTTCTTTCTAATTTTCAATTATTCATTGAGTAATTTGGTTTATTAATAAAATTTCAAACGTTCATAAGAGGATTAAATTTTTTTTGGGGGTTACGAACACCACCAAAATCACCTCCCAAGTACGGTGATTATTGATACATATCAAATTAATAATCATTAAAATTCGTGTGACGCTGTTGGAACGCAAAAAAATAACAATATTACCCGCGGTTGTTTATTCACAGCAGTAGACTGTGACTACGTGCACGTGACTATGCGCGTCGTTATTCTACCGTGACCTTACGTGGCAACAATTATCATAATAGTCGTCACAGTCTTTTAGCAAACACTTCATCGCTTTGGATTTTGACGGTTTTCAATCAATCCCGAGGATTCACCCGCTCGTACATACTCACGCGTATTTTACGTTTAAACACACGCATACATATACTGTACTCACACACACACGTCCGTCTGATATTATAAAATGCACTGCAGCGAATACCAGCGATCCTCAAACTTGGGGTTGCTAACAAATTATTTAGGGTCACGAATACATTAAATAACTAGTTATTATTTGTATTATTATCATAGAGTTAACAAAAATTTTGGATTTCTGATGAAAATGCAATAGTTTATGTTCTTCGAGTATTTATTATTTTAATTTTAATTAAAAAAGTCACATAAAATATTGGTGATACTATAGTAGGGGGTCGTGACCTGAAAAAGATTGAAAATCACTGATCTATACTGCACCGCTGTCTACTCAGCAGCAGCAGTAGTTTTTATTTTAATCATCGTCGACCTGCGATCGATCGATTATTTTTCTTCGTCCGCACGAGGTGTTTACGTTTCAAAGTCTGCAAACGAAGCAGCACAGTATATTTGAAATTAAACACTGCCGCGTTGTAAAACCGCTGCACCGTGTATATAGGTAATCAGGGCGCAAAAAACGCGACCTAGTCATTGCCGCGTGCTCACCAGTCACCTGCACACCCGCCCACACACAACACATATTAATGCATAATGCCTATATATATATATATATATATACCTGTGTACGACGTGTGTAAAGTCAGCACGAACCATATGTAATTATAATACACGCACAATAAAGACAAGTATAATAAGGTCACACTATTGTCACCCAGCGTATCCCAAACTTTTACGCCTAGGAAACCCTTAGAAAATGTTTTGTGCTCGGCGGATATGGTATAAATTAAATTCAAATTAAATCAAAATTGATCTGATTAGGTATTAATTTTTACACCTTATTCAAAAACAAAATTGATTTTTATCCATATATAATCAATATGAAAAACCCGTTAAAATACGAGAATGTTTTTTATTCATTCGTACGTGAAGATTATTTTTTGAATTACAGTAGAATCTCAGTAATCCGACAGATATCAGATCATGCTACTGCCGGATTAACGAAAACGACGGATTAATGGGGGTTCGTTCTTATAAAAACGCCTTTTTACTTTGTTAGTATAACATATAAATAATACTATGATACTGTGTTTAATTAATCTGAAGGTTTATTTGGATTAAATCAGTTAGTAAATAGTTTTATTTAACATTTTATCGTTTACAATGGTAATTTTATGGTTATTTGCCAGATAAATACATACTAGATATAGGTAAATATAGTCGGATTACTGGACGTACCGTATTATCGAACGGCTGGATTACCGAGATTCTACTGTATTTAAATTATAATTTTCATTTTCAAAATTGCGCGTCGTCGCCACTGAACGAGATTTAAAATTGAACTTGTTTTACCTAATATAACACGTATATTAAATCGACGTAACGTTGCATGATTGACGTTCGAGTGTGCTTCGCTCGGCACACAAGCGTCCACAACACTTATACGCGTGTATACATCAGTACGTACATTTATTAGGTGAGGACCTTGGCGTTGCAGTTTGAATTAATCGACGTGTTGAAAAATGATTATAATTACCTATGATGTGTGAGTATACGCGGTATACACACACACACACACAGCACCTTATCGTTAGAATGTAGCAAAACTTTGGCGAGAAATTAATCAATTTGAGGATACTGTGAGTTGAAACGGGAGGGACGGGAGGGGGGAATGCGTCTATGAGCAAAACCACTCTTGTTTGACTTGAAAAAGTTTAACTATAAAACTTCGCCTACAGAATTATATATAAATATATTATTGTACTACTACGGACCCGTATTAATAGTGGCATCAAACAGAATACACTTTTTGCTGCGGCGCAGGACTTCGAGAATTGTATTACCTAGTAAAAGGACATGACGACTACCGTATCTGTTTACGATGCACAATTGAGTTCGACGAAAACCGAAACGTGTCTGAGTGGTGTTTTGCAAGAAAAAAATTAATATTTTTTATGCATTGCAAATCGACCGAACGCATAATATTATAATTAAGACTTTGGCTGTAAATTTATCGCGGTAAATGATGCACTTAAAATTACAAAAAAAGTAGGTAGTGTAAGAAATAAACTTAAAATTCCAACAAAATTTTACACTCAAAATTATATTTTTAAATAAATCGAATATCAAAATTATAAAAATGCAATTAATTGTCATCTTATTATTAAGAAAAATTTTTAATAATATTTTAATGTAATATTTTTATGTTAATTCTACATGAATAAAAACAATTATTTGATTTGTATAAGTTGTGTGTGATAAGAAATTATAAAAAAACTTACGTTATTTGCATAATGGGCATTTTCCGCTCCTCGGGTGGGATATTCTTGGTTGGGGCGTTGAATTTTAAAGGAACGACATATAATTTCTTCAATAAAATATTCTGAACGGAGCTTCAGTCAGCGTACCACAATAATTTTATTATTAGTATTATATTCAGTATGTTTATCAGTCATTATTTTGCGAGTAACCGAATAATCTATGTCCATTTCATTATTTCTTGTAAATGATGAATTTTTTTTTATTTATTACGTAATAGCAAGTATCGCCATATGGTTTAAATTCGACTAGAATAATATTATTACTTCATTTTGGTTTGTTTGAACACTGATTTTACATAAACTGGTATGTACATACCCATTGTTGGCTATTCAATTTTCAATGACTTTTTGCTCATTGCTTTTCAAATTAGTGCTTAGAGAAAACGACCCTTTTCTTGTTGCCCTTCCTAAAAAATGCCATTCGGGTCGGACCTCCTACCCTACACTTGACCACTACCGCTGCGGCGCATATTTTGGCCTAGAACGCTAATCGCTCATTCGAATAAAATGTGGTATTTTATATATATATATATATATATATATATATGCATTTTTTGATATTCGTATTAAATTCCTTTTTCTCTCGCAATTCTTAAAAATAACACTTAAGCGATTTCTAATAAATGCTAAATAAGGATTTATAGATTTCCCGTATTCGCTCACATGTGCTCGTGTTAATTCACTTAGCACCGCATTTGTACTAATTTATTTTATTTTGTTATTATAATTTATAATAATAATTGAACGTGTGTCGCATTTTATCGAATTCACTAGAGGTAATCAAATGACGTTATTCGATACTCAATTCCTCAAATAATATTGTACACTTAATACATTCGTTTTCTATACGAGTAAAATGATATAAAAAATAATGGCGAATTCTTCGATTTTTACGAAAGGTTAGTAATAATTAAAGGTATGAAAATAAGATATTGGGATAAATTTTTTGCTTTGATCTGATTCTCTCGTGCAGTAATAATGATTTGTACAATCGCTCGGAATCGTTGAGTGCATCGTGGTTAAGCCATTCAAATCCTCTTACAGTGGCGCAAATAGGATTTTTTCAAGGGGGGTGTCCACCCATGAATTTCTACTATAATTATTTAAATAAATATAAAACTATAATCAATGATAATAGACACTTTACAAGAATTCATTAAACAGAAATTTTTTATGTAGCAAAATCTAACTGCCTTTTCTACGAGTTAACATTTTTATAACGTTATTTGTAAATAAATAAAATGTAGCGTCACATATTCAACAATATTCACTTTTAAAGCATGTATTAAGTTTATTTCTGAATTAGTAGAGATTATAATTGTATAGTTAAAAGGATTTTTTTTTTCATTGCTCATTGAATAAAATTTCCATAAATATGGTTTAAGGGGGGTGTCCAGACACCCAAAACATCCCCCTTGGTTGCGCCACTGTCCTCTTATATTATAATAATTATTATTATAATAAACTCTCCAGATTGTCTTCTAGCGATACGATAAGTTCGATGAGAAGGCGTTTGGTATCCGTTACCTACGACGTTTTTCCTGTTCCGAATATCGTAATAAAATTACCCCGCGGCCATAAAATCGCGCTAAAAGTTTTATTTTTAATAATACGCGTGTGAGAACCGTGCCAAACGATATATCAAAAAGCCGGTGTCGTTTCGTTTGACTGTAGCGTGTCATTAAGCGATAGTGCTTCACCTGTTAATGGATCGCAGGCGCAACCGCCCGGATGGTAAATGTACTCGGCGTTCGGTACACACACAATGCGAGCGGATGACAAACGGGACAAATATGTATAATGTGTACACAGAAATACAGGTAACGATATAGGTGGAAAGAGAGTCAGACACGAGGCGTGTGTGTGTGTGAGAGAATGAAACAGAACGTTGTGTAGATTTCAGTTGTGAAAATCTGGAATTCGAAAAGTCAAACGAAACGGAACAAGCGTTGAGACGGGTAACAACGCCTACAGCTAACACATGTCGTATAATGTGATGTATCTGAATATATATGTATATATATTTCAATAAATTAGCCACGTGATGTGCAATTTCGGTAGAAATTTGACGTGCAAAGAGGTAGATGCATCAAAAGCGGAGAAAAACGATCGGAACGTAATATTTATTAAGAATGTATAATACCGATTATTTAAAGGAAAAGACTCGATCATGATACATTAAAAATAAGATTTTATTATTATTATTATTTTTCTTGGGGGAAAAAAACATGTAAAATCATTAATTTCAAAAACAATTAACGTCGGGACTTAATCATATGTTAATTTTAATAAAATTTTTTTTTATCGGAATTAATTTTTACAGTAACCGTCAAAATCGGGAATCAATAATTTTAGGTATTAGTATCGAATTGTGGCACTTTACCTGCAGTTATCTCCCCGTTGTATGAACATAATAAAAACATAAGTAAAATATAAATGTTTATAATTAATAAATGGTATCTAAAAAAATAATTTGATGTAATTTTGTATTTAGTAAAATAGAATACATAGAAAAAATTCGGATTTCGGTCGTTTCCATTCTTCAAAATTAATCGTATCGAAAAAAAAAAATAACCATCTGTGTTTTAATGATTCATATTTTCAATTATACCAAAGAAAATGTAAAACGTTTCTTTCCGAATTTGCTAGACCTCCGTGCAAATTCTATCATAATTCTAAATCGATGTTTTGTAGGGGGTAGTGAGAGTGTTCACACAAAAATCGAGGAATGTGTCTTTTAATATTATTACCGTCATATCGTAAATAATCACTTTCGAGACAATGGCGCGAGTAGTTACAGTTTTCGACCATCGCTTAATCTCTCTCTCTCTTTCCCTCTCTCACTACCTGTCCTCCGTCCTCTGTATCCCTCGCTATTTAATCATCAAGTTTATAAATCCGTCCCTCATCGTTCATTTTTCGTACGCAATAACATCCCTCTAATTACGATGGGCGGATTCTGTGGAGATGACCTTGCAGCGATGGGATTTAAGCGCTCTGTGCTATGATATTAAAATGCACACACACACACACACACACACACAGGCACAGGCACACTATGATATGTAACCGTATTACAAATGCTACGTACAAATTTATACATATACGTATATATTTGTGTGAGTGTGTGTCTAGTGTCCTTAAAACACTATATTATAGTGGGTTATCGTAGCAATTAAAAACGCGAAACACTCGAAAATCCTTAGCGGCAGGCAGCGCGTTGTTCTCGCGGCTAATTGACCGACTATTATTTTGCTCGCTGTCGCTATATATATACGTATATTATAATGTTCGTTTCGAGTATATGGACTCGAAACGGGTATTAAAATAAATTATATACATAAAACGATATGCAAAATATTATACGTTATACGCGCGCAAAAAAAACCCTTTAATTATAAATACGGTGACAGCGGCGGCGTGATCTCTGGGAAATACCCGGCCATAGATTGCGGGGGGGGGGAGGGAGAGATTTTGGCTTGAGGGCAGGTGCAGAGAGATGAATCGTGCGAGTGGCACGAGAGTGTGACTGCTGCCGAGAAAAATTCGTACACGTGTACGCGACGACGTAAAGTTTCTGCAGTGTTGTCGCCGCGGCCTTTTCACGTGGACTCGAGTGGTTTTTAAAGAGTTGTTGGCGGTCGTTTTTTTTCCTTTTCTTCTTTTCCTTCCTCCGTTTCACCGTCTTCCGTCCTTTTTATTCCGCGCGTCCCCGTGTAGTAGGCTCGACCGCGAGTGGATTCCTTTTGTCTCGGGCGCGGGCGGTCGGCGATAACGCGATTTACTTGCTTACTCTTCATATAATATCTCTCGCGCTGCTGTCGCCGCCACCGCCGCCGCCGCCGGAGGAGACCTTGAATGCACTTGACCCACATGCGACCCTTGTGTGCCGTTCACCCCCACCTCCCCTCCATCGACCACAATGTCGAGCCCTTCGGTCGGCGGTGGTGGAGGCGGTGAAAATGCGTGCACCATGATTACGACGGCGACGACGGTCGGTAATCGGATATTATTCTCGGTCACTTTTTGACTTAAAGTCGCCGGTTTTCATTTTTTGGATCACTAAATAATTATCTCGTTTTGCATAAACTGCCACTTTTACGCTATTATTTTTAGCTATTTTCACGTCTCATTCGCTTTAGTTTAAGCAGTAAATTTCACTAAAAGCTGTAAAATATGTCGCAATCTCGTTAATTCGATTACAGTAATTTAGTCGCAATTTTAAAACTAATATAGAAAAACAACAATTTTGAGATTTTCACCCTGTATGAATTATAATTGTTTAATAATGACTGAACATTTTGGGATAAATACTGTAATCGTGCGTTTTTGTTCTAATACAATTATAAATTCTCGGTGTTATGGACCGAGTCCAATAGATTTTTTCCAATTCCAATTAAAATTATTTGATATAATATCCATATTGTATAAGTCAATTCGTAATAATTTTATTTGTTGTAATCATTACACATTTTTTGAGTATCATGAAATATTGTTTTTGATTGTATTACATATTTTGGATATTAACATTGAACACATTTATTTTAATTTTGTCGTTTTATTATTATCATTATTTGTTCCGAAGTTCCCATGATATAATATAAATATACATAAATATAAATATACCAAAAAGTCCTATTAAAAATATGTAAACGGATTGGGAACAAAAATAAAGCGTTCGACCCGGTGACTACGTGAAAGAATGAAGTTGTATATAATACATATGTACGACCATTAGCAAATGCAGGGGTAGGGTTCTATGGTTTACAACACCCTCATCCACTTCCATCGAATTTCGCTCGCGGAATGTATGGAAGGGTTTGGGGTGGGGGAGAGAAGCACCTCAAGGTCCTATGACTGTTTTTGTGAATAACACTAAGCGAACAGAAGTCCTGCGTTCACTAATGAGTACGACAATATAATTATCATAATATGTTAATTAATTCAAGGGCCGAACAAGGTTGAACAAACCGATTGCAGAAATATCACGCCAAAATATAGTTCCCAATGAGTTCCAGTTTATTTCGGTCAGAGAATAATTGATAGTTTTTGTTGAACTCAACACGGAATGTAAATATTATTACGATTTATCTGTATAGTTTTATTTGGCGTATTATTGAGTATCGCGATTTGTGTTGTTCATTTATTCATTATATTTGTATGAAAATATATTCTGGAAAGTTAAAATCAACTAAATTCAACCGTTGTATTCTAATAAAATTATGAAAATTCGCATTTTTGAAAAAATATCCGAGATCGTCTATTATAACCGCCCCACTTAACGTCGTCGCGGATTGGACCACGGATTACAAAATATAACACCGATCGAGTCCATACATCTGAATTACTTAGGAAATAATAACTTAAATACAGTCTCGAAACGCGCAAGTATTATGGCGGTTAACATTTATAAACTAATTTAACTGTGACTTAAAACTATTTGTCAAGCGTTTTATATGCGAACACATCGTACTACAGAAATAATTTCATAATAATGCGATTGAACGTTTTAGATTGATCGATGATGATTGATTACTCGGGACGTGATCACCGCAATATTATCGCGTTCGATCATTAATCGTATGTGTGTTGTCGTTTAACAATCGTGTATATGACGTTCTCAGTACCCACCCGATGTGTGATTTTAAGCTAATAATAAAATTCGTATGCAGAATATTACCGCGAGGTCGATGTGATCAGTTTTGATCAGAGATGAGTAAAAAAGCCGGACATACTTCGCACGGTGGGTGTACTTCGAACGACGGGTGGTATTCTCTTGACGGGCGTATTAAATTTTAAAGAAACGATAAATCATTTCTTCAGTAAAACGATTCTGAACAAAGGAAATTAATTATATAAGAAAAAAAAAAAATTTCGAAAAATGTCCAAAAATTTTTTTCACATTTTCAAAATTTTCTTGCGCCAAAATCTTTTTTATAGGATTTTCTATCTATGTTTAAATTTTCATAAAATTCGGATCAAAAAATGATGGTT
>JAIPRM010000746.1:32713-48563 GCA_025469315.1 Stegophylla sp. TES_Ste_2020 | reverse complement strand
ACGTATTTTTCAACTCTAAATTTAATACGATTCAAGTCGGTAATTACGATATGGCTTTTGACTGCCGCCCAAATACATTTCTCAAAACCGCGACGCCTTATCAGTTATCACAGATTACACGGACTGCTATGTATATGTTACGCAACACACAAACACATAATTTTCGGGTACCTACTCTTTATACTACATATCTACTAATTCACCTACATAGTCAAGTTATGTGCTGCGGCCTAGTGGTAAAGAAACCGGCCTAGCACGCCGACAGTACCAGGTTCGATTCCAGCCCAGCTTTCCGAATTTTTGCATTTTTTTTTCTTATATTATTAACTTCCTTCGTTCAGAATCGTTTTACTGAAGAAATGATATATCGTTTCTTTAAAATTTAATACGCCCGTCAAGAGAATATCACCCGTCGTGCGAAGTACACCCATCGTGCGAAGTATGTCCGGCTTTTTTATTATTGAATCTATTTTGATATAATATGATATGATAGTAAGTTCTGTGGGGGCTTGATATTAAATCAAAAATGCATCAAATTACAAAAAAAATATTGATTAAAAATGCGCGAATATTGTTAACCGAGTTGGGCCCATCGACGAAAAATCACTGTTTAAGTTCTCTGTGGTGCCCAGGCCGACACTGGTCACTGGTTTAGGACCGATTTTTTAGATTCTGAACGAAGAGAAGAAGCTTATGTTTTTACAATGATGTTTATTTTTTTTTTTTTTACATAACTTCTGAAATAATGCAGCTAAGGACTTGAGATTTTCACCAACCACTAAAATTGGTTACGAGAACGTTTCACAAAAATTTCCAAAAGATTCGATCGATTTTGAATTTAAATGTACAGCATTTTTATTTACATAATTTTTTTTTTTTTTTTTTTTTTTTTTTAATTTTGCTGTTCCCAGCGGCCGTGGTGATCGCGTTCTTCCTGTGCTGGGCGCCGTTCCACGCGCAGCGGCTGCTCTACCTGTACGCCAAGGACTCGCCGTACTACCCGCAGGTGAACGAACTGCTGTACACGATCGCCGGCTGCTTCTATTACTTCTCGTCCACGGTCAACCCGATCCTGTACAACCTGATGTCGATGAAGTACCGCCGGGCGTTCCGCGAGACGTTGTGCGGCTACGCGGGGCTGGGCCGGCGGAACCGCATGTCGCGGGACCTACAGTCCAGTTTCCGGGACACCACGGTGCCGATGCACACGACCACCACGTGCAGCACGGCCGATTTTCGCAAGTCGCTGGTGCACCGGTCGACGAGAAACCACAGCGGCGGCGGCGGCGGTTACGTCGCGACGCCACTGCCGCAGGACGATTCGTCGTCGTCGTCGCCGCCGCCGCCGCCGCCGCCGGTGACCTGCACGGCGGCCGTCGTTGTCCAGCAACAGCCGCCTCCGTCACCGCAGACGCCGCCGCCGCTGGACGACTGTTGTTGTCCGCAGTCCGCGAACGCCTCGGCCGCCGACGTGCTGGTCATGATCTCGCCGGCCAACGGGAACGCGCAGTGCTACAAGACGCTGCTCAGGGTGACGGTGCAGGGATCGAAGGCGGCGACGGCGACCACGACCACGACGACGACCGCGACGACCACAGCGGGCACCGGGTCGCGGCCACCGGAAAACCACCCGCATTGCATCGAAATCGAGACTTGCATTTAATAATGCGGCCAACTATAGACCGAAAAGTGACGAAATCGCGGTCGCATTATAGCACGTTATACATTTTCAAGTGATGTACAATAATTATTGTACATTGTCCAACGTCTGCGATCAAATATCAACCTTTTACCTCTTCGGCATTTCTTTTGAGCGCATTTTCCGTTTTTTTTTTTTTTTTTCCGGAAGAATTCATCAACTGCCCCCCCCCCCCCAGAAAAAATCACAGGCGACAACACAGACATAATTAGAGTAAAATTTGTTGAGGGGGTTAAATTTCAAAATTTTCAAGACTACCCATCCCACCGTATGAAACTAGAAGGATAATTTTTACATTATTTTTATATTCAATAGTTAACCTAAGTTTTGAAAATTTTTCTAATTTGTATTTGATTTAAATGTAGCGTGTTCTGTCTTGACACTATTAAGGGGCCTCGAACAGCTATATTATTTTATTTTTGTAACACTTTACTTCCAGACTAATTTAAAAATATATTTATTGCATAATATCAATTTTTTTATTCATATCAAAACCTCAAGATAAAAAGAAAACAGCAGTTTAATAATTAATACAAAAACTTAATTTTTTACTACGGAAAAACTAAAAATTGTTGTACGTCTGGCATAATGCGAACTCCGATGAAAATTCGGGGCAGCCGTTTTGTTGGAATTAGAATCATGCATTTGAGTTAAAAAATTAATATTTAATTGCATGGCCACAAAATAAATTCACTTACATCATAATCTATCCTGACCCACCGTAGACGTTTCCACCGCCCTACGAAATATTAGGTAACAAAATATTATCATACATTTGTAAGTATATTACAATAATAATAATTATAATACGAATTCTAAATTCTAAGACAATTTTACATTTTAACCCATTTCACTTCATAACTGGCATAAAAAAAAAAGCTTACGAAAAAACTGCCTACACTTTAACTCTTAAAAATCACTGTTACGAGGCCTCTTGAGATGCTGTGATTTTCCAAATGATTTCTCTTGTATAATATAGGAATCGTGTGTGTGATAGAACAAGTATTTTATAATTCAAAAATATATACTTGTTACATTTTCTATAAGTAGACAGATAGAAAGAACACTTTAGTTACATTAAAATCTGAGAAAGAGCTACGAATAAAAAACTGAAGGAGGTATATCCACTCTAGAACCCGTCTTTTTGCGCCTATTCTTGGGTGTGATCAAGAAAACTCATCGGATAAACTACTTAAAAAAATAATAATAATAACTAATAGAAAGGTTATGCTATAATCGTTTAATTAAAATTTATGTATAATATATTTATAAGTGATTATCGTTTAATTTATTTAAAAATTGTATTCATGAATGACAACAAAAATAAATTTGATTTTTTTGGTTGATTAACGATATTATTTGTATCTTTATGTACTCTACACTTAACTTCAAAAATACTTCTCCTAGAATTAAATTGTCTAAAAGGCTAATGTATTGTGCTCCACCTCCTTCGTGTTCATATCGAATCGATGCTCACGCTATAAAAATAAAAATAGACGATGAATTGTAATATTTATAACTATATATTATGTCTACGTATGAGACGGTAAGCGAATATATGTTTTTCCGTATAGTTTAAAAAAATATATATATACGAAAATAATTTCATTCATCACATGACGTGTACAATTTCTTCCAATCATTTCTCGAATTCCAAATAAAACCTCCCGTTTTTTATCCTATACTTATCACAGTACGAATCAGCAGAAATGTATTCTCCTAGAATCTGAATTAAATACACACTAAATTAAAAACCCTGAAAATCGGCACATTTAAGCATGTCTCATATTTTTTTTCAGATATTTTGTAAAAAAAATCATGTTCTTTCTGATAATAACTTGGAAACAACTGCTACAGAAGTGTTTTGCCTGATGTAGTAACCAATAATAGTAATAACTATAGTAATAATATGTCCTAATGCAGTACCCAATATTTTGAAGTGTTGCAGTGGGATAGTTAAAGATTTTTCTTTCATATGGAACAATTGAAAATATTACTACTATAACAGCTGTGTATTTTTTAACAATTTATATTCTACTGTTATTGCAGTTGTGAATATATAGGTACATTATGTATCTAATATGTACACCATATTTTAAGATTACTGCTATAGCAATAGCTGCCCACAAATGGGATAACCATGGAAATAGACATGTGAATCACAAAATTCTCAATGTTTTATAATTTTTCTCGTTTTCAATAAAATCTAATTCATTAATGATAAAATATAGAAGCCATCATGGAACACCTTTTCAAAACTTTTATTTTATTTTAAGAGGTGCCAAATTTAAGGCAGGTAAATTATGTAGACCCTATCAAAATCTTTAATCCTTTATTTACATGAATTAGGTTTAATAATTTTTTATTAAACACACAACTAAAATTTTACGAATTCACCATTCTTATTCACAATTTACTATTAAGGACACAAAATTATAAAATCAATTAAGTTTACTGGGCCAAAATTAACATTATATATCATAGGCGAAACTAGACCTTCGTGGCAGTGGAGGGCAAGTAAATAATATTTTAATATAGTCCATGAAGGTGGCAATTGCCTTGTCAGTAGCCACCCTCTTATATGGGATGGGGAGTCCGAGGTTTAGGTCGGAAGGGGGAGAGAGTTAAACAATGGTAACAAGTGTAAACCCTTTAAAATAATACGAATTTCGAGAAATGCTAAGTGTTAAGTACTATCTAGAGCCAAATTTTGATACAAGAAGTGGCTTTTATATCAATATTTCTATACGCAAAAGTGTTAACAGGACAGAAAAAAATAAAAATAAACATCATTGTAAATTCATTAGCTTCATCGCTCCGCAACCATGTATAATTTTTGTGAGTTATGATGATTTTAAATAAAATAAATATATATATATATATATATATATACTTATGAAGGAATCACTATAACACACCTGAATGGATTTTACTACATTTTTATTCGCTAAAAATTGTAAGTAGAGCTAGTTTTTGGTTTTTAAAATTTGTCAATTTTGTCATTGCTTTCAGACAGTATGTATTATGTATATGCATTTATATATATAATATATATAAATTATCTGAAGGCAAAGATTTCTCTTTGGCAAATTTTAAAAACCAAAAACTAGCTCCCCCTACAAACATGTTCTTCTTTTTAGCGAACAAAAATATATCAATATCCATTGTGTTATAGTGATTCTTCATATGCAATTTAACCAATTCCATTCAGCTAAGTAAAAAAAAAAAAAGTTTAAATCAAAAACAACTGAATAAACATTACTTTGAAAATGAGTTGAAATTTTCAAAATCTTCATGCGATATGACTCTTATCGATTTTGTTATACATATTATATAATATAAATACAATGTACTATAGATAGAAACCAAAATTTACAAACAATTTTCCAATCGAAATTATTTGATATAAATATAATAATAAATTCAACATAAAAATGTTTTATAATAAGTATTTGGTTAATTGGCATCGATTATTTTAAATTTAAATTAATTCATGTAATTAATACAATCACACACTATAATAAACTGGCAAAACTACTTGATTTAATTGTTGTCATTCCCATAATATGATGTAACTTTTTTTTTTAATTATCCACAAACATAATATAGAATTTATCTATACATTTTTCTTAATTGAGCATAGATCACATAAATAGGCAGTAAAATTATTAAAATTTTAAAATCATCAAATTATCGAATATCAAAACTATATGATTTAATCAATAATTTGTATGTGAACTCAGCGTTAAAAAAATCAAAATGGCCAATAAAAAATAAATTATAACTAAATAAATACTGTGTTGAAAACTTCAAAATTAAAATCTTAAGCTATCAAACAGTAAACTACATTTATTAATCTCTAATAATTACCTATATAGAACTCCAACCAAGTTTTATTAACCATCCTATGGCAATTAAACATATTTTAGCCAATTTATTATATTTATTATTTTTATCAAAACTATTTAATATTAATTTAAATACTCAGAAATTGTACTTCGTAGTGCGTTATACAATTATTTTATGTAAATTTCTTTGTTGTAAATTTCCTTTGTACAAACATGTTTAGGTGTTCTACGACAAAATGTTGACCTTTATTAATTATCGTAGTATAATTTAAGTTAAAATATACATATAATAAAATGCGTGTGCTTGTGCATGCGTTTTTTATGTTCGAGTAAATATTATTTTGTTGTTTCAAATGTATGGCAAAAATATAAATAATTGATAAATTTGATAATTTATTAAACTCTGTGTGAAACGTTTCAAAAACAAACTAGTAATCGATGTAACAAAAATGGTTTGCCCACGAGGATGTACCTACGAACTAAAATATTAAAATATAAAAGAACGTCGTACAAAAAATTTTAAAAGTAAAATAATATTTTTCTCGTGTGACATAGAATATAAATCCATCGTTATCCTTTTATACAAGCGATTTATTATTTTCAAATAGCAATAAACATATTATCAGACAATGTATTATAGCATTTATAAAAATATGTTGAAAACTTATGTATTTCAAATAATTATTTTTTTAAATAAAGTAACCAATTATTACAAAGTGTTACAGATATAATGTTATTAAAAAAGAATGTCTATGTGATCCATTCAATTGTATACATAAGTCCTAATTCGTCTCTAGATGGTATTTTTGTGAGGTAATTTTTCGAAACCCTCAATAATTTTCTCAAAATTTGATAAAAATTCCTTGAAAACTATTTTTTTTTAATTCAAACTTAATAAACATTCAAAAATAGATACACAATAATATAAAAAATGTTAAAGTACATTTTTTTTTAAATTTGTCAAAAAAAATTGTTGGACATTTTTTTCAACGCTCGTTTTTTCAATTTTTTTCCTATTCACGGTTAATAATGGGATATAAAACTGGCTAAGTATAAACTACTTTTTTTGTAATATTAATAAACTTAATAATTTTTAAGTAAAATTATTTTGAATAAACTGAAGCACCACTCAGAATTGTTTTATTGAAGAAATGATTTATCGTTTCTTTGAAATTCAATGCACTCACCGAGAGCATCCCACCCAAGAAACGAAGAATACCCATGGTGCGAAGTATATTCGACTTTTATCTGTTATCATGGGTATTCTATGCTAAGTATACACAAAATAAGTACTATGAAAAACACGATTTTTGTAGACTATGTTATTTTTGCATATTAAAATTTTCAGGTTTTAGAACTCATTTTATGAATGTCATAATTGGTATTTTTATTAAATATTACACTATTTTGTAACTTAACATACCTCTTAATTATTAGAAAATAAACGTTTTATACGAAAAATAACCTAACTAAAGATTATAGTCTATGAATCCTTAACCATTTTTATCTTTTTTTAATTTTTGTTTTAATAATTATTTTCCTACTTTTTTTTTTATTATAGTTACACAAAAATTAACAAATTAATAGCGCTGCTAGCTTTATATATATTTATTTACAACCAAATACATAAAAACAAAATTTAATATAGATTTTATGGGTGAACTCTTTCGTTTTTTTAATACATTGTAAACGCATGTATTTAAGAGCATATTTTATGAATTTTTAATATATTTATGTACAACATATAAATCAGTCTTGGTTATGATTTATAACGTTATTTATTCACGTGGAGACTTTCGGTATCCGGTCCCAAATTTTATGTCACTAATATAAGGTTAGATAAATTATTAAACACATTACGAAAAATAAGATTTCAACTTGTTCGCCAACTGAGCTAATTTTAACGTCACGTCAAAGAACTCGATAAGCAAAGGTAAATGAAGATAAATTTTTAGAGATCCGTCCAAATCCGAAATCAATGAAAATGGTGTTGTAATTAACGAAAAAATTTCATTGGCAGTTATATATATATATATATATATATATAATTGAGTGTGGTGAAAATTTGAATTCTTCCCATTTAACCCGTTTCGTAGTAACGTTGTCGGGCCGATGAAAAAAAAAAAAAACCAGATTCAAATCGAAGGTCTTCGCATAATATTTACTACAACTTACTGATTACGAAATTATAGCAAATAGCACACAACGTTCCGCGTTCGGGGCGACGGCCCGTGGTGGGAGGGAGAAAAATATGCCATGCGCGTGGTCAACGCGGATCCCGCGCGCGCGATAGTGAGTGCATCTGCCTGCCACGATACGGTCTGGCGTTGTATTGCGTCTCGCTTCGTCGCGACAGTCGCAGCAGCTGTTTTCAGCCGTAGCTCCGAATAAAAATCGTCCGCTCGCCTTCGTTTCAGATAACGATTAACGATAATAATGTTATTAAAATAATTATTGTCACAGAAAGTACGAAAATTAATTAATCGTCGCGTGTATACACACACACCACATATAGTGGCTGCCGTCATGGGACGACTGTCGAACACATTCTTCAGATGTCGCCTCGGCGTGATAATCGTGTTTAACAAGCTGTTGTTTTTCTTGTGCCGGCTCGTCGTAAGGATAATATTATAATATTATTAACCATTATTATTATTATAATAATACCTATGTTAACATGGCATAATAGTACCTACTATCCACCGCACGATAATAATAATTACTATAATATAATTAACCGTCGGATTATGTATGATAATGATATGCGTATCGATGTATGTATAATCGAGTAGTATTGTTACACACCGTGTAAGCATATTATTATTGATAGATATTGATTTCGCATGCCTGCCTACGATAACGACTATAACTACACGTCTGGGTAACGGAGTACCTGACACTAAACAGTTATTAGATACCGCGCGCGCCATTGTCTTTGATGTGCGGTGTGCGCCCGTGTACATAAAATATAATAAAAGTAATATTATCTGCTGCCCGTGACAGCAATCTGCTACTGCTACTCACTGCAGCTGGTGTGTACGATAAAACACAAAATAGGCATAGGATGTCGTCGCTACAGTATTAATCGACTACCGTAGCACTGTAATAGTGATATACATATACCTACCTAGTATTTTTTTTTTAAGTCCACAACGGTTTGTCGCCGCGGCGATAAATAAAATTCCAGGTGACCAGTAGTAGTAGCTGATGTAGACAACGATATAATATTATAACCTGCCGTTTGTAACGTAACCGCGGTTCCAAACTTCTCGTGTTCGTCACAGCAACGAACTATAGTTTCACCTAACTAGGTGACGCGTAACGTCCGTGGTCGTTTGGGCGAAGCCGGTGAAGGTGAATAAATTTTGACCAAAAAATTAATAGTCCATTCGGAAAACTATAGTTTCTACCTAATATATAGTACCTATATATACATGGTACCCATGTCTTTAGTTACTCAAGACCTTATCGATAATAAAATTTCCCTATTATCAAACCGAAATGTCCCCACGTTGCACACGGAAAGACGTAGTGGCGAAGCCAGAAATTTTGTATCGGGACGGCTAAGATCCCATATGACAGGAGTGGCCAAACAATCGATCGCGAACGACTTCAAAGTCAGTCTTGTTAAGATTTATTTTTTGTCAATTTAATCAAATGTCCACCGCTGAAAAAAATCAATATCATCGTTATACCCAATATATTGAATAATTATTAAAAAATTCTATATAGAAGTCGATCTTCAAAAGAAAAATTTATTCTTAGTAGATCTCTGCCAAAAAAAATTTGACCCCTACCCCTACCATATAACAAACGTAGAAAAGTAAAATTGATTTCATTATATGAAAATACTATTTAAGTACCACCATTTGGGTGTGATTCCGGATCTATAGAGTTACTGATTAAAACTTTTGGACAGGTGTTTCCAGAAAGAGAAAAAAAAAATAAACATTGTAAAATTATAAGCTTCTTTGCTACCGCTCAGTTCTAAAAAAAATAAATAAGGTTTCTATAAAGTAGGTTTCTTAGTATTTTTTGTCAAATTTTGGGTAGTTATTACAAAAAAAATAAAATTGAAGAATTGAGAAATTCAAAAAATAATCTCTTTAAAGTACCAACTAGACTAGAGGCAAATCCAGTTTCATAAAGTTACTAATTGAAACTTTTGGACAAGTATTTCTATATGAAAAAGTGTTTACAAAAGAAAAAAGAAATAAAGATCATTGTACAATCATAAGCTTCTTCACTCCGTTCAGAATCTAAAAAGGCCAAGTTGAAACTTATGATCGATAGATGACAATCTAAATCCAGAAATTAAACAATCTGACCCAATGAGATCAAATCCTTACGTGTTTTTATTTAATTGTCATAAACGTTGGCTCCATGAATTACTTTTTACAAGCGTTTAAATTTTAGAACTATAACTCAAATGACAGCTAATCCAAATATCGATACATTTTTCTTTCTTGTTAATAAAATTAAATCAATTTTAAAAACGTCCATCTTCGTGTTTAACTCAGATTCAAAATATTAAAGATGACAGGATTAAAGACATCCTGAAAAATTGATTGAGAAATTTAAAAAAATTGGGGGTCTCATTTTAATCCAAAATTATTGAGAAAATCAACTGATTATCAAAATTAAAGAGGTTAGACTACTCAACCCGTTATTTGAACTGGAATGTCCCATATATATTATTAAATAACAGATAGTGGTAAATTTAACGTTAAACAAGTCGGATGATTTGATATAATCGGGTCTTCTTGATTTAGATTGTCATTTCTCGATCATAAGTTTCGACCGAGCCTTTTCCTTACATTTACAGATAATTGACTAATAATTTTGTGTGCGGTAATGTTTGATTATTTCTGTTCATCAAGTGGTTGATCACATTGTGAAAAAAAATTACATGATGTCAAATTTGACCATTTTGTAAATTATTTTAGTATTTCACAAAGTGTGAAAGACGTTTCCATTTCATGAAATGCTCATCTTTTCATGAAAAGAATGATTTCACTAAATGGCTAACGACGTATACACTGTTTGAATGTCACATTTATATTTTCTCGACGAAATATTGTATATTACACTGACCAAATGCCATTTATTTTTACTCTGATGGGCTTTGCTGCTTACATTGCTGCGTACATACATACTTGGTATTTAATGTTGGCAATTTAAGTATAACGTGCACAGTGCCGGAAAAGGAAGTATACCCATTACTATATAATTAAATTGTGAACAACAAGACAGTTAAAACTACTGTATTATACAATAATTACACTGTTAGCGTACTTGCACTATCCACAATAGGACTCGAGTTAAATTACACATAAATGATAAATCCGATATTGTCAATTCGTATATTGTTTTCATGAAAAACATACCAAAATTATTGTATCTACTAACAAACTATTATTCGTAAAGTTATACTAACTAACGTATTGAATTTTTGACATGCAAAGCTATTACGGACGGGAACGCATTAAATGGCCGAAAATATTTCAATGTTACGAAATTCGTTAGTTTTACCTAAAATTACACGCTTTAACGTACATAAAAGAAAATTGGTCTTACCAATTTTTTTGAAACTTAGTGCCTAGCTAGAGAATTTTATTTCGAATATTTTAGTGTAAAAAAAAAATTTTAAGCGAACAAAGAATTAAACATTTTACAGGAGTTTGATTGCAAAAAAATTGAAGAAAGTACGGACAAATTTATAATGTATTTCTTCACACTAAAAGGTAGGTAATGTTTTTCGCTCTTATCTTATCTTTATATCTTTCGTCACTATTAAATTTTAGTAAATATTCACTTCGTTCAGAATCTAAAATTTGACATAAAAGACTTGGAAACCATCATTTTTTGATCCAAATTTTATGAAAATTTGAATATAGATAGACAATAATATGAAAAACATTTTGGCGCAAGAAAATTTGAAAAAAAAATTTTGGACATTTTTCTAACACTTTTTTTTTATTTATTTAGTAGATAAAAAAATAAAGTAAAGTATACACAAGATATCGGACATTCTTCGCACCACAGATATTATTCGCTCTTCGGGTCAGATACTCTTGGTGGGTGTTTTGAGAATGACGACTATTATTGTTCTTTATATTATTAACTTCCTTTGTCTTACTAAAGAAATAATTTATCATTTCTTTAAAATTGTATAAACTAATCAAGAGTATATGACCCGAAGAGTGAAGAATATCTGTGGTGCAATCGGCTTTCTTATCTATATTTTACTTTACTTTTTTTATTTTGTTTTTTTTATGTGTTCATGTTTCTGTATAAAAATACTTGTCCAACAATTTCGACCAGTAACTTTTTGAATCACAATTTGCCTCTAAAAGCTAGATGATATTTTTGAGAGGTCATTTTTCGAAATTTTCAATACTTTTCTCAAAATTTAGGAAAACTTCCAAAATTTGGGCAAAAAACACTCGGAAGCTATCTTTTTTTAATCTAAACTTTATAAAAAATTAAATATATATAGACAATAATTTAAGAAATATTTTGTCATGAAAATACTTTTTTCTCATAAAATATATTTATATTTTTATTACTTTTCTCAGTTAATAGTGAAATATAAAACTGGCCGAATGAAAAATTAATTTTTTTTGTTATCATAATAAACTATACAATAAGTCAAAATGTCTTTAACAAATTGACGATCCACTCAGAATCGCCTTATTGAAGAAATAATTTATATATATATATATATATATATATTTTTTTTTTTATTCAATACAACCACTAAAGTATCGCATTTGAGTATCAAAGAATACCCAAAGTACATCTTTTTTCTTTTTTATTTGAAAATTTAAAGTCGATTATATTGATTCAAATATACTAAGACAAATACATGTTGAAAACATTCCGAGGGAGATTTTTACCCTGTAACTTATCCCCTTGGGCTTGCCCTTGATTATAATATATAAAATCAAGAATAAGGCATTTTTTCCAAAATTTAATGATTCATTTAGGACCGTTGTACTTAAATTCCATAAATTTTATCGTTTTCCTGTCACTGTTGTCAAATTACCAAAAATAACAATTTCTTTTTTAGCCCGAAGTAATTTTATTAATTTTTAACAGAAATAGATATCTAGGTCCATATGGCATTATTTCATGGATTTTTAAAACCCAATTTGATAATATTCATTAACTGAATTTTAATTGTTTTGAATGTGATTTAAATGACTATTGAAATGAACTTAATGCGCAAAATATAAACTAAAATAAGCCATTCAGAATTCAGATACATACGTTTGAGACTTAAAATAATATGCATTGATATTGAAAATGTATATTATGTTCGTACACTAATCATCTGGGTAAAATATATATTTACTATTATTACTTTATATAATTTTTAGTTTTCTTTAGTTCTTTGCGGACTTTCTTTAACTATGCTATTAAAATGTATTATAATTACGTAAATGATTATTTCGTAATTATTAATTCAAATTATGGCCAATTATTCTTATAAAATAAATTATCTGCATAAAACGAAATACAGTAACTTTTGACCCGTTTACAAAAATGCAAAAATATTTATATACTCCCATAAATATTTACATTAAATTTTAAAATATTGAGTATCTGCTGTTATTAAGAAAATCTATCGGAAATATTACAAATCTTTCCGTCCTCTCAGACCTTTGACAGCTTTATTTTAATTTGAACTAAGCGTAAGAAAATAAAATATAACTATAATACATATATATATATATATATATAGGTATAAAGCTATCTCGATGGCCGCCGGAAAACTAATCACTTATAATTGTATAATCGTTTTGTTATATATTATTTGTATGAAAACACATATTATCCATAAACCTCGATGATAAATTATAAAAATTCAAAAGAAATAAAATTTACTTTCATTGTAATTTTACTCGAATTGTCGAAATTATACCGTCAGTAAATTTATTTATTTGACACAATACTGTTATTATTGATATGTATGTGTAGGTATAGTTTTGTTTTTACATGGTGGGAATCGTCCAAGGTAATCCAGAGTAAAGGGAAAGGCAATTGAGAGTATTTTATGCTATGTTGAAGACGTCTTAAAATAATGTATAAGTAATTTTCAATCTTCACTTTGGATATACATCAGTGAAGTTGTCAGTTCCATAATATTGTATAGGTATGTAATAAATTTTGTTTTTAAAACATTATTTGCAAAATCAGTTTCTGATTTTTAAACTGATTTATGTTTCATAATCATTGGACATTTCAAGTAAGAATATTCAAAAGTTTTAATAATGACTTGTCTATACATTTTAGAAGGTTTGTCATAATGATAGTATATACGTATAATATGCTTATTAAATGCTGCAATCGCCTTTAGTTTTCCGATAATTTTCAAGAAAATAACTAATGTTTTTACGAATTTCGGTCATTGCTGCTGCAGCTAACGACAGCCACTCAGCTCTAATTGTTGCTTTAATTGTATTGTACCATAATAATAGATAGATTATTTAGGCCAGAAGTTCCCAAACTTAATTCTATCACTGTATATAAATATTACTTTTTATAAGTCACGGGTCACTATCGATAAATATTGTCTATTTTACCAATGGCATATGCAGAGGGAATGCTAAGAGAATTATCCCATGTCATAATCTTATTGCCTGCATTATATTTTATTTTGTTTAAAAATTAATAGTTAAATTAAATTAGGTATTTATATTTTTAGTTTTTTTTTTTTTATATTTTCAACTAAAATTAAGTATCTATCATTTTTGTAATTTTCTTTAGTTTTTCTACTCATAAAGAACGCGTGCTAGAAACGCAAGAAAATATTATTGTTTGTAATAGTACAATTAAAAAGCCGGACATACTTCGCACGATGGGTGTACTTAGCACGACGGGTAGGTGGTATTCTCTTGACGGGCGTATTAAATTTTAAAGAAACGATAAATCATTTCTTCAGTAAAACGATTCTGAATGAAGGAAGTTAATAATATAAGAAAAAAAAATTTTTCAAAAAATGTCCAAAATTTTTTTTCACATTTTCAAAATTTTCTTGCGCCAAAATCTTTTTTATAGGATTTTCTATCTATGTTTAAATTTTCATAAAATTCGGATCAAAAAATGATGGTTTCCGAGTCGTTTTTGTCAAATTTTGGTAGTTTTTTCCAAAAAAAAAATTGAAGAATTGAGAAATTCAAAAAATGACCTCTATAAAGTACAATATAGAGGCAAATCCGGTTTCAAAAAGTTATTGATCGAAATTTTTGGACAAGTATTTCTATACGAAAAGTTGTACACAGAAAAAAAAAATAAACATCATTGTAAAAACACTAGCTTCTTCACTTCGCTCAGAATCTAAAACGGCGTAACGGCGGAAAATCGAGAGAATGTCGCGGTTACGCGGTCGCTGCAAAAGTTATCGGTTCGGTGTATTTGGACAAAGTTAACCGTCGCGACGCTGTTCTGAGGGTTGTGGCTCGTGCCGATATGTTTTGCCGTGCACGACTATTTACCGTCTCATGCCTATTTGAGGGTGGAGGTTGTGCTCTTCCTTGTGTCAGGGGAGACCTAACCGCTGCCGGAGTGCTCATATCCATTGGTTGTTGCAGTGGGATTAGGGGGAACTGTGACTGGTTGGTATTTCCCCTGGCACCAATGATGCTACCTGGCCCTTTCTCCTCTGCTGAGGTTCAGACGCAGAGTGGAGTGCCAGGTTTACAGCTGCCGCCCTATCATCCTAGCCGAAAATAATAATTTTCCTTTTTTTCGTGTACGACATTTTCTTTTACATGCCTGATATGAGAATGATGGGATTAAAAAGGGGCCACTTTGTAAAAATGGGACTAAAAGTGTTCCATTCGACGTTTATTGGGACAAAGGAACATGATGCTAAAAGAAGGGACTACATAATGGACTGCGGCAATTACTGAGTTTATTTTACTGAATAATAAAAATTTGATAATTATATAATTGTTTTAAATTTGTTATAATATATTATCGACCAATGTAATATACATTTTAGATTCTGAACGAAGTGAAGAAGCTTATGATTTTACAATGATGTTTATTTTTATTTTTTATTTTTTTTTCTCTTTCTGTAAACACTTTTTCGTATAGAAATACTGGACCAAAAGTTTCGGTCAATATCTCTATAGAACCGGAATCATACCCAGATGGTACTTTAGAGAAGTCATTTTTCCAATTTCCCAATACTTTTTCCAAGCGTGGTGAAAATATGTCGAAAAATTAACGAAAAACGGCAAAATTTGCAGTTACCGGCATTTTCGTAAAATTGAAAATTTATTTTTACCATAAC
>JAIPRM010000746.1:0-25114 GCA_025469315.1 Stegophylla sp. TES_Ste_2020 | reverse complement strand
ACATATTTTCACCGCGCTTGGAAAAAGTATTGAGAAATTGGAAAAATGACCTCTCTAAAGTACCATCTGGATGTGATTCCGGTTCTATAGAGATATTGATCGAAACTTTTGGTCCAGTATTTCTATATGAAAAAGTGTTCACAGAAAGAGTAAAAATAAATAAATAAATAAACATCATTGTAAAATCATAAGCTTCTTCACTTCGTTCAGAATCTAAAATATACGAAATTGAATTAATCTATTACAATGGATCAAACAAAAATGTACTAATTTAAAAGTGATATGAGACCTAATGTACTCTTGCACTCATTACTTCTAAATGTTTATGCACATTTTGTAATATTTGTTATAAAAATTGGTTACTTCAAATATAGAAATATTGAAAAAGTTAATTGTCTATTAAGATTTAAGTAAATCATTCTAATATTCAGATCTATTAATAATAATTCACGAATTAATCTAGATTCTAGAGTATAAAATATATAAATGGTAACTACTAGTTTCGGATGTAATCCATCATCAGATTACACTTGTATTATATAAAATAAAACACACATGAACATAAAAATAAATAAATAAATATAAAAGTAAAACACGATGAAAAAAAAATAAAACTAAGTATAGTTAAGCAAAAATAAGTAAAGTAAAACAAAGATGAGTACAGTAAAGTAAAGCAAAGATAACTAAAGTATTGACAAGAAAGCCGGATATACTTCGCATCATGGGTATTCATCGCTCTTTAGGGTCAGATACTTTTAATAGGTATATTGAATATATCGGCTGTTATTATTCTTTGTATCTATTCACTAAGAATCGTATTGTTGAAGAAATGATTTATCGTTTTTTTAAAACTTAACACACCCTCTAAGAGTGTCTGACCCTAGGAGCAAAGAATACCCATTATGTGAAGTATATCTGGCTTTTTATTTAATTGCCCTTTATCTGGCTTTAAATATATATATATAATTTATAATATTTTTAATTTCAGAACACAGATTGGGAAAAATTCATGATTTTAATAAAATCGAGAAAATTAGTAAATTATTTGACAGCGATTATAGTGAAGAAATTATAAATAAAATAAAAAACTTTTATTTCAAAAATAATACCGATGAAAATGAATCAGCTCAGTTGGTAAATACATGTAACGTAAGTAAATTAATTATTTTTCTACATGTTTCTCCTTCAAATACAGTAGTTGCCACTTCTTTATAATTAAATTTTAAATTTTCATAGTTTGGATTAACAATAAGTTTTAAAGACTTTTTTTATCAAATTTTAGATGGTTTTTTCCAAATTATTGAAAATTTTGAAAATGCCTTCTTTAAATTTAAAGTATCATCCTAAACCCAATGTATAATTCAAAAAGTTGCTGGTCAAAATTTTCGTATAAGTATTGTTATACAATAAAGTGTACACAGAAAAAAATACAAATAAATAAACATCATTGTAAAAACACTAGCTTTTTCATTCTATTCAAAATTTAAAATACTAAATATTAAAAATGATTTTTTTTTTTCAATTAATAAAATAATTTTTTGCAAATTATTATAACTCAATCCAGTTTATCTTGACTGATGGCGATTCAGACTGTTCATATTTTTAAATAATAGATTCAAAATGTTTATTTTACTGAAAATAATATAGATCAAGCAATAGCAAATTTTTACATTTAAATATATTATATGTTTGTAGATTTTCAGTAGACTGCATACTAGATAAATCATATTTAAAATTTTTTTCTTAAATTTAATTTATGTGTATACACCAAATAATCAAAACATCACTTAACTTTTTGATTTTAGTTATTCAGTGATGTGTTTTTTACCAAAGACTTTTACCACGGATTCAATGATCTACTAGACAAAAATGATGAACCAATTTACAATTATGAATTCAAATATGACGGAGGACTTAACGTCTGTAAAAAACTTCTCTTCTCAACTAGACCATTAATTAGTTCTTTAAAAGGTAAGTTTTTGATTTGTAATAAGTTATTCTAATTATCACAAGAGTAAAAAAATTTACAGGTGCATGTCATGCAGACGAATTGTCTTACTTATTTTTTGGACAACTATTCAGATTTTTACCCAAAGCTGATTCTGAAGACCATAGAATGTGTAGGACTATGAGTAAACTATGGTGCAATTTTGCAAAAACTGGGTATGTTAATTTAGTTATTTATTTTTATAAAATTGTTTTGGCATTTTATTAAGCTATAATAGTGACATGAATAATTAAAACGTACTATATGTTTAAATTTAGAAACCCAAATTCATCGGATTTAAGTGTTCGATGGAATAAGACAAGCACAAATGAACCCAAATATCTATCATTAGATGGCGACAATACACACATGGTTAATGAGTTGTTAAATGGTTCCAGAACAGAATTTTGGGAAAAAATATTAAAATTAGTCCAATTGAAACAAAAACTGTGATTTTTTTCATAAATTATTACAAAATTATTATACAAAAAAAAAATCTTACAATAACATATTACTGTCTTACAAAAATGTTATTTCTAACATTCAAAATATATTACAATTTTTTATTTTCATAATTATTATTATTTTATTATTGTTGTTGTTTCTACTCCATGACATAATTTATAATGTTTTTATATGTTTGTACATACATATATTTATATATATATATTTTTTTTACCAATAAACAGTTATTTCTCACAATTTTTACACACTTATCTATGATGTTTTTTTTATATGTGTTAGTAACTTCCATTCCCACCACCACTATTATAATTGTATGATCCCCATGTTTGATTGTAGTTAGCTTGAGGGTAGTTCCAATTTTGATACTGATATGAATAATCCTGTCCAGTGGGAGGATACTGTTGGTAGTTTGTTTGGTTATATCCAGTTGCGTATTGCTGAGGATAATAACCGGTGGAATTATAGGACTGGTAGTTGGTAGAAGCAATCTGTGTACTCGTAGACGCTGCGATGTCTTGGGCCTGTTTGGCCTTCATTTCTTTTTCAATTCTAGCCTTCTCTTCTTCAGCCGCAGCCGTCGCCTTTTTATTCTCTTTCACGAGCAACTCTGAGTAACACTTGAACTCATTAGTAGCTTTACGTAACGATGAATAATCACAAGTGTAATGTTCAACAAATTCCAATTTACGTTGAGAAAACAATATTTTTTGTTCCAAATTTACGCTACTCATCGATAATATATCATCAAATATTTGAATGACTGATTTTTCATTCAACGGCTTTACGCTCATTTTCAGATCTATGAGCTGTAACAACAGTCTAGCGTTATCTTGCATATTGTCTTTATCTTTGTTTATGATTTCCGTGATGACTTCAATAGCCTTATCAATTTTGTTTGCACATTTCCAAAGAAAGCGCGCATATTTTATGGCAATGTTAGAAGTAAGAAACTTGGTGTGCGAAGTATTTATATAGTGTTCATACAGTTCACAAACTGTGGAATATTGGTCTCTTCTTTTCTCCAAATTAATGCGTCTGTAAATTATCTGCAACATGTGTGGAACAGCTTCATCAAGGTCCTTGAGAATTTGTGCAGCCTTGTCCATATTACCTTTACTCTCTTCAAAAGCAGACCATTTCAAATGCAATTCAGGCGACTTGCGGTGGTGAACTAAACATGCTCTTGTAAATAAATTGCACAATAAATCACTGACATCAAGAGATACAGATTCTAAATAATCCAAATAACTCAACCAAAAATCTTCATACAAAGCGCATGGTATCAGACACCTCTCGTAGAGAATGACAATACGTTGATGATCCTTTTCTTCCTTTTCAAACGCAATATAATTTTTCCAATTTTCTATTTGAGATTTTTCTAAAGGTTTTACATGAAAATATGGTCTCTTTATACCTTCTTCAAATGTTTGACGCTTAGCAATTTCTTTACTGGTTTGCTCATGAACTTTTTGTTTCGATTCAATAATAGCTTCTTTTAACAATGCCAATTCTTTAACTGAAACATCAGATAAAAATGTATTTTCTTCCTCGCCAGGTGGTGCAGAGTCATCAGTCAACAATTCACTACTACCACTCAACCTAAGCTCTTCAGCAACTTTCTGCCGTAATTCAAGATATTCTTTTGCACTTAAAATCTTTTCAGGTGCATTTTTGTTCACAAAGTCCTTGAAGTTTTCAAAGTGTTGTAAGTGACCTAACGACTGATTAGAGAGAAGACGATTATATATGTTGAAAGCATTTTGTAAATTATTCTGATCAATTTCCCACTTTATATAATGATCCCATAATCGATCAGAACGATACTCAAGTCCACACATTTCTAAACCTTTTTCAAACTTGCTACGAATAAGATCAACATCATCAGTATGATGAGCTTTCAAGTAAGTCATGTAATGAATCCATAAATCAACACTAAGAGGTATAGCTTGCAAGCCACGCTGAAAAACTATTTCGCACTCTTCTTTATTGTTGTTTCTTTTTTCGTAATCTGCAAATTTCCTCCAATAACCGTAACAATATGGATAAAGTTCTAAAAATTTATTATAAGCTTCTCTCGCATTTGCAACATTGTCTTCTTGATCTACATACTGTAATAAATATGTCCAACCAGCAAAATCTGAAGGATCATCTTTGACAGCTTGCCAAAACTTATTAATTTCTGTAATAGGTTTTACTTCTTCAATTTTTAGCTTTTTAGCAGGCTCAGATTCATTTTCATCTTGTTTCTCCTGTTCATCAGGAACTTTACTTCTTTTAGTTTTACCTTTACTATTGTCACTAGGTAATTCATCATCGGATAACGGTTCAACATAGTCAAATAATGAAGTCAGAGGCAATTCATCTTCTGATACTGCTTCAGTCTCGATTGGTTTAGTATCATTGAGTGTTTCATTTTCAGTTTCACACAATTGATTAAGTTCTTTGGGTTCCTCAATTGTTTTTACAATTAACTGTGTTTCTTCGATATTATCTTTAGTGACCACTTCATTTAAATCATTTTTGTCCCCAACATCATCAGTTATATCAATAATTTCAGTCTTTGGTAGAATAATCAGACAATCATCAGAGTCTTTATTTTCATCAGACGCATCACTTGGTTGCTGTAATTTGTTGCTAGTGATTTTTATAGACATTGTTGGAGGATTACTCATTATGACTTTGGGCGGTTCTGTATCATCTAATTCTGGAACTGAATCATTCAATTTATTATTTTCTTTAGATTTTTCATTTTTTGCCATGATTTCTTCTTGGTCACCCATGATCCAAAGTATTCTGAAAAATATTTCAAATTTAAAAATCGTTCAATAAGGCTTATTGTGTATGTGATCCATCAAAAATTGTGCCTATTAACAATAGTGAGTGGCATTCTATTATTTTTAAGACATTAATTAATATTAGCCACTTGTCTCTGACAATTAACAATAACCATACCTTTAGTTAACATGTAAATTGGCTTATGTGCTCTACGACTTGTTTGGCATACCCCACCTCAGCGCCCAGACACATGAATACAAACTCAAAACATCTGTTTCAACATGCTGTGTGACATTTAAAGTACACGCATTATATTATTATTATTATTTTCTATATTAAGACATTCCGGTTAACAATTTTTTTTTATAAAATATTTTGAAGTATTTACAAAGTTTAAATTCAAAAATGCACGCCAATTAATTTTCCTATATTGTAAACTACTGAGGTAAAATATGTATATATATTTTATAGAGAAAATATATATATATATAGAGAATAGAGGGAATATATAGCAAGATTCAGGTACCCATAAAATAGCATAATTCACAGAGGTGTTTCTCCCATGATATTTTCAAAACCTGACACCCATGCCTATAAATCAATATTTTAGTACTTTTTCCTAGTTTTACTATTTCTATTATTATATATTATAAAATTTAATGTAGGTACATAATATCTTAAGTTTTAATAAACTAAAACACGTCCATATCCTTCAATGGTGACTCACCGCGTTTTTTTTACAGGTGTATTGTTGTAGTCGTTACATAGATTATTGGAAGTTTTTGTTTTTTGCTTTGTTAATAAGAAAAGGAAATATACTAAACTATGCTCTGCTTTTCATTTCTGTCATTTGACGCAGCTAAGCACGACAATGAACAACAATGTTAGAGGATGCCGGCCTGCGCTTGACGAATATAAAAATAATAAATTATATACTATACGGCAAAATGTAAGCGTAATAATCATAGATAAAAGAGTAATAAACTTATTTTAAACTTTAAATTACACGTACACGATACCCAAGGAAAGAAGGCGAACAGCAAATCAGACATTAAGAAATAGAAGATAAAGGCAGTTGATGGAACAAAATTTATATCAGTCATCGTCGGTATTCTTTTATCAATGGATTAATAAACATAGAGTGTAGTAAACAGAAACCACTGATAATCTTCCCCTTCACTTGAAACGGTGAAGTTTTGTCGCGTTGTAACCGTGTTAGTAGACGAATCTAGTACACGAATCTAAAAATGTTATTCCGCCACAAATATTACGTTATTTAAGATTACTGAAAAAGGTAAATTACTTAAAAAGTTTATGTACTCTGTGCCTACAGTGTACTTTTAAAATATACCAAAATCTATAGATAACTTTAAATTAGTTGGAAAAAAAAATTTGGATTAAAAAAAGATAGTTTTGAGGCACTTTTGTCATATTTTGGATAGTTTTTCCCAAAATTGAGAAAACTATTGGGAATTTCAAAAAATGACGTTTTAAAAGCACTAAATCTAGAGGCGCATTGTGATTCAAAAAGGTGCTGGTCGAAACTTTTGAGCAAGTATTTTTGTACAAAAACGAGTGCATATAAAAAAAAATAAAAAATAAAATAAACATTATTGTAAAAACATGAGCTTTTTCGTTCCACCCAGAATCTAAAACGTTAGGATGATTTTGTTTATAAGTATTTTAATCTATACATATAAGTAATAAAAACTATCATCAGTCACGAAATTTTAAAAACTCCCACTTGGAAAAAACCTGTAACTACGCCACTGCAACTCCACTAAATATTCACCTACTGGCTTATACTAATTTTTTAATTAGGTAGGTACTTATAAAAATATTTGTATAGAAATTTAACTTAATTTAAAATCTGGAAAGATTGTCTGTTAACCCAGACGTCATTACATCGTTACACCGACAACTGGACCCCAGTTCACCCGGGCTATTATCTCACGTATTTGTTTATGTTCAGCTGGGTAGCTGCTACTGCACACAGTCTGCAATGAATTGGGACGCCCGTGTCAACACGTTTTGACTGTCGATATTATTCTAGAATATTCTTTTCATTTTTCTTTAACTTGTACATACCTTCTTTAACTTATTGAAACAAAATATAAAAAACGTGTCTCCTTGGCGATTCGCAACACTCGCGACGACGAAATACGTGTAAATATTACGTTCATATTTTTATCTATTTTTCGTAACTTTTTTCCACGGCGAATTTGAGTGGCTATAACGCGAGAAAAAAGGTTCAACGGCGGGGTCGGCGCGAAGTGAATCCTTGTCAATTTTCCCGTTCCTGTGCATTTCGTAGGTACTAAATTGTAACCCTGTTGTAATTTAATGTTAACAATACCCAACTACCTAAGTAATATTTATGATTAATATATGAGCATTTATGTAAAAATCACAAAGGTGATTGGATGGGAATTTTCCGGAAGCAATATAGGCACTAGTAACGTAACTATAAAATTTGAGCCTGGGAATAGGGAGTAGATATATTTTATTGTCATAATTATAAATATTGCACCCATATCGGTTGTGGACATCCGTTAAAATTTTTAGACCTTTAGTTCTTAATATAAAATGAAATATTAATACCTTTTTTAAGTATCAAAATAAATTATGATGAAATAAACCCAAAACTGGGGCCTCAAGTGCTACCGCACTGATCTCTGATCTCTCTTGGTTTCGACACTATAAATACCTAGTGGGCAATAATATTTTGGATGTTGCTTGATTTTGGAACAAATAACTAAATTATTTAATTTTATATTTATACATTTCTGTTATTGTTAGGTGTTATTAGGTATGCCATTCATAATCACTTATTAAGAATAACTGTCCTTCGAATCAAGTCCACCTGTTATATAATTTTTAATAAACAATGAATGCATGAAAATAAAACAAAATATGTACAATTATTATTTTTATTATTCGCACTATAAAAAAAAAAGGTTAGGTTAGGTTTTTTTTTTTTTTTATACCAATGAGCTTGTTGCGTACCGCAAGTTGAAAAATACTAATCTATGGAATAGGTACATATTTACTAATATATTTATAATAATGGTTGTAGAGATAATTTATATAATCCAAAATCAAGATGATTGTGTATGAGATGATTTACCTATATTAAACCATAGATTTTTTTTCATTGGTTGCTAATTCATGAGTATATTTTTTTGTTTTAAAATTTTATTATTTTCATTCTTTTTTACAGCAAATATGGCATGTATGGCTGAAGAATCGCAACCCATTATAAAACAAGATTGGTACCAGTCAGAGACCCATGTCACTGTTACAATTTTGGGTAAGCATTCATCAAAAAAAGAAGATTATTATATAAAATTTGACCAAGACGAAGTAACTGTGGAAGCTAAGCTAGCTACGGGTCAGTCCTACACTAAAAATTTAAAACTTAGTAAAAATATTATACCTGCACGTAGTAGCTATAAAATTTTTTCATCAAAGCTAGAGATAGTTTTGGCTAAAACAGTTGCTGAAAGATGGGCTGAATTGGAGAGAACTGTCGTGGAAGCACCGAAAAACACTGTATCTCAAGGACGTAATTGGGACAGGGTGGTCAATGAACTACTGCCAAAAGAAGATGATGATAACGATGTCAACTCTTTGTTCAAGAAAATTTATTCAGATGGTTCTGATGAAGTGCGTAAAGCCATGAACAAATCTTTCATGGAATCTGGAGGCACTGTTCTTAGTACCAACTGGAATGATGTTGGCAAGGACAAAGTAGAAGTTAAACCTCCCGAAGGTATGGAGTGGAAGAAATGGGACAATTAATTATTATTGTTTTTTTTTATTTATTACAAGTGTTAAACTTTATTTGAAAATTAATATAAATATTAAATCCTATTTCAAATTGTCTGTATACTTTAAGCAAACCACTATATTGTATAATTATACTGATAAAATAATTTTTAATTGATTTATTGTAAAATTAAATCCACTAAATCATTTTTAATATTCTATTATTCAATTCTTTGAATCATTTGACGACAAAATAACAATTTTGTTAGTTATGAAATACCTATTTATGTTAAAATTAGTATATATAATTTAAATTTTTTTTAAATATGTGTATAATACATAAACAATAGAACTAAAATTAATAATATGAATTTAAGTATTTTTATTATTAAATTCAGTAAATTGACAGTAATGCATATATATAAATTGATTGATTTTATATATTTTAAGTTTTGAGCTTAATACATTTTTCTTAGACTATTATTTATATTTTTCTTTTTGACTATTTACACCTGACATTTTCATATCGTATGCATTCACATTTTACTAGCATTTCTCTTATTATGCTATACAGTTATCTATAATAAAGCCTAAACACAATTATCTCCTCCATAATTTAACCATACTATTAAAAAACTATTATTTTTAATTTTACATACTTTTATCAGCCACAACAGAACTCATATAATATTCACTCTTCACCAAGGATCCATAGTCCAATACTATTAATAAACAAAGTTAGTTATCTATCTCTATTTTTATGTACAGTAAATTATTTATAACATTGAATATTAGTACCAATTTTTCCATACTTTTTTCAATCAAAACTTTTTAAAATTTTAGATTCTGAGTGATAGCGAGGAATATATTGGTTTTTTACAAATCTGTGTGTTTTAGATTTTTAACAAAGTGAAGACGCTATGTTTTCATAATGATGTTTATTTTTATTATTTTTTTTTTCATTTTTCTTCATTAAACACTTTTGTATAGAAATATTTGTCCAGTAGTTTCAATCAGTAACTTTATAAACCAAAAATCACATCTAGATTGAACTTTTGAGTGGTCATTTTCAAATTTCCCTATTTTTTTTTTTTTTTTTTCATAAACACGGAAAATCTGACAAAAAATTGAAAAAACAGCAAAATAAAGCAAAACATTGCTTTTTAACATAAATTGAAAAATAAGATGAGGGAGCTGATCCCGTCAAGTGGAAGTTTAGGATAAAGACACTGACCCCAAATAGAGATAAAGCCGAAGAAAAAGAAGACATCATTAAATTATAAAAATTGTATAATAGTCTTGGTGCCCACTTGTCCCATTCCGACTATAGAGAGGTCATTTTACAAATTTACAAAAATACTTTTTTCAAAAACGTTGAAAAAATGGCAAAATATGCAATTACTGGAATTTTTTCAGTAAAATTGAAAATTTTTTTTAAACATAACTTTAAAAATTATGTAACTAGGAACTTGAAACTTTTATTAACCACTAAGAATGGTCACGAGAATATTACATGTAAATTTCAAAAAGATTTGATTAATTTTGAGTTCAGCATTTTGAAAATTTTTCATTTTAAGTTAGTTTTTATGTAATAAAATTTTAGATTTTTGATATTAAGCCTTGAAAATTTAATATGATCTCACTCACATATTTGTCTCATTGACCTGAATAATTTCGAAAATTGTAAGTTAATTTTATATAACCGTTTGAAGTTAGAATTTTGACCAAAAATTACACACTTTAATGTACATAATTGAAAATTGGTTCGACCGAATTTTTTGAAACAAGATACCCAGGTAAAAAATTTCATCACAAATATTTTGGTGCAATAAAATTTCTAACGGATAAAGAATTAAATACTCTAAACGGGTTGATTGAATAAAAAAAAAAATTAGAGAAAGTACAGATAAATATAATGAAATTTATCTATTTTTCATGTACACTCAACAAACGGTTGATATTTTATCACCATCTTATGTATTTTTCTACGCTGAATTTGATGGTGTGAATTAACGTTAAAATGGTTAAAATATTTTCGGTTATTATATTAAATACCTTCTATTTCAACGTTTAAGGTTCAATTCATCAAAACTGAATTATGATTGTGAATTAGTTGAAGCTCCACTTAAAATCATTTTATTAATGAAATGATTTATAGTTTTTTTGAAATTTAACACACCCAAGGAGGTTAGGGGTTATACTAAGTATGTTCAAATTTTTTATAGAGTGTGCAATCCACAAAATTATTATGAATCAAAAAGTGAATCGCCATAAAAGAAAATTATGGTCAAATTAATTACATAACTATTTTCAATTTTGTTAATAATGTGATTTTTATTAAAATTTATTATAATCAAATAACACATTAGTACAAACGTTGTGGTGGTCCCATTGTTGACTTAATGTGCAGTGACCTAACATTTTGCCAATGTTTCTTCAACAATGAAACTAAAAAGTTAATTGAAAGATGAATGTTTTGGGCCAACTCGTCAGATTTCATGTCAACATGTCCAACAGCAACACACAAACACAACACCTAAAAATTTAATTGAATAATATTTCAATCAGTAACTAAACATAAAAGGTAGATAAAAAATAACGCAAACCTTTTTCATTTGGAATTTAATGGTGGCTTTAACTTCATCGATTTTCATGTTCATTGATTCTTGATGGGATAAAAGACCAGGAAACTTTCCAGCTTTGTTCAAACCGGGCCCTAACAAACGTGGGATCTGTTTGATAAGAGCTTCACTGGCCAAAAATGCATCGTATTTCTTAGCCAATTTCTTCACCAATTTCTTGTTTTTGTTCAGCTTTTTCAAGGCTTCAACATCCATGAACGGCACCTTGTTTACCTGCAATACACACCGTGCACATCATAAGACTTAGTAAATTATTTTTTAAATTTGTAATGACCACCTAGTCTACTCAATAATCATTTAACAAGGCTATTTATTTTAAACTCGCGCCTTTGAAGTATCCATGTGTAAAAGTGGTGGATAATCTATAAATGACATAGACCAAGAGCACTAATTTACTTAAATAATTTTGTATTATATTTATGTCAACAAGGTAAATAATGATTGACATAAATTCTAAATGTATCCACATAAAGTCAATAGAAAATAGGTTGATGCATGTAAATCATAGTTTATACCAGTGGTCTCAAATTCAAATTACCTACAGGCCATAGGTATATTTAAAAAATAATTTGCGTTCGGAACGTAATGTCCTTTTTTACTAAAATGCTCGATATTGAAAATAAAATGAAGGCAAATATAAAAGCAATATTCATTTTTCAATATACCTTATTATATAATTATTTTTCTTATATTTAAATTATTAATAAAAAATAAACTAAATAGTCGTTTGTTATTATTATTGCAAAATTACTGTCAAAAAAAAAAAATATATATATATAATAAACATTAACTCAACAAAATTTAAAAACAAAATCTAAAAGAAATCTTAATTATCTATTTCAATTATTAAGCTGCTCTTGAAATTGACATCAAGGACATGTAGGAAGAGAATTAGAATTAAAAGAAGTATACGTAGCTCCAATTTTTTTAAAAGACCAGTCTCTTTCTTAGCAATTTTACATTTCACCGGTTGAATACACAACATTTTGACTAACAAATCACTCTTATACACTACCTAATTCAAAATTGCACTGAAAATCGAGTATAAAACAATACTGGTCACAATCAAGTGTAAAACTGCACCTACGTTATACACAGAAACACATATTGTATATTTTACCTTTGTATATGAGATTTCCCCATTTCAAATATTAAAACAACTTTTTGAATGATTTATGTAAAAATAAATCGCTGTGGACATCAGATAATAATTATTCTATGATGCTCAAATATAAAAAAATACATTAATATTTTTAAAAATTGTTCATACATTTTTGAACGAAATAATATTATTTATGCAAGCCATATCAAAAGGGTTCGCAGGCCGCATGTTTGAGACCACTGGTTTACATACATCAAATTTTTACCAGTTTACAAACATAAGCTATAAGCACCTAGCCACTCGGGTCACCAACATATTAGACCGGCATTGAACGTATTAATTAAACGGATAAGTAGGTATAATAACTTTATTGGAAATAATTTAGCAATCATTAATATTTTCAAACGGAGTAAGGTAAAAGTATAATTACCTCGGCTTCGTCACAATGCTGTTGGTCACCAAGGATGCACACCTTCATCTTGGGTCTGGGAATGTGCTTCAGTTTGATGGTACCGGAGAAACGCTTGTCCTTCTGTGGGTCGTAGTTTTTGAGACCGATTTGCAATTCAACTGTCTGCAAAAAGTTTTTCCTGTTGGTTTTGGCCTGGCTTAACACCAGGTTTACAGCCTCGTACAACGTATCTTTAGATACTTTAGAAGACATGGTCGGTCTGTAAGATATGGGGATCCAATAACTAAAATAAATTCAACAGTCAATCAAAACGTGGAACCTATGAAAATTTGAACAAAAAAAAAAAGTACTCACCAAGAGACACGAGTAAAGAAAATGAACAAAATATATATTCCGAAAAGAATTTGTAGGTTATCCAATGCCTCTACAATAAATTAATGTACAAACAGTACAGTGCATGTGCTACTGGGGATCACGTTTAGCTGATTCGATTTGAACCTTAAGTAACCTCGACCGTGGTATACTTGGAAAATCGTATACAGTGGTTACATCTTTTCTGTGGTGGTTATTTATTACAGATACCAGAAATACAACTGTTTCTCCAGAATATATGGATAATGATGTGTTAACACCATAACTAAGATAATCAATACATTTTGATATTACACAACAAAATAGATCAAATAAATAATAAATTGTTATTGGTACTTAGGTACTATGTATTATAATTTAACACATTTGTAATTTATTGTCACGTACATACTGCATTTTCATGCATTGAGCGGCAAATAATTAAGTAAAATTTAAAATTTTTTGTAACAGACGGGGATATACAAATTTATTAAATTGTATTATCGATATCATAAATTAAGGTAGTTGATAGAAATTTTTAAAATTAGTTCACGACTGCTAAAGATATCCCACTTTTGAAAAGTTTAATAATTTCATAAATATTTGTTCAGTGCAAATACCAAACTTAATAATTATATAATATTATTATTAGAATGTTTGATGTTGTATGTACTACTGTAAATGGCGGTATTCCAATATTTTACAGAAAGAATAGTAAAACGGAGTTAGTAAGTGAACGTATTATTTAAAATTTTGAAAATATTTCTGTCAATAAAAATGAATTCGTGTATTATATTATTGTAATTATTTAGTATAGTTATTAAAGTAATTATTGTAAATTAATATAATTTTATATAAATGAATATACAAACTGAAAAAAGTAAAGTATAGGCAGGAAAGCCTGAAATACTTTGCATAACGGATATTCTTCGTTCTTCGGGTTAAATAATCTTGGTGTGTGTGTTGAATTTTAAAGAAACTATAAATAATTTCTTCAATAAGATGATTCTGAATGTAGGAAGTTAATAATATAAGGAATAATAATAGTAATCATACTTTAATTTTACTTTTCATTTTTTTAATAGTTGTAAATTTTACTTTCAGATACCATTTACCACATTTTCAACATTGAATGCTGTAATTACTTTTGCGGATGTTCAAAATGTTCAATTTAAAGTTATTCATACAGATAAACACTCTTTTATTTGGCATGGCATTGGAGATAGGTAGTTTTAATTATTTTAATTTCCAATTAAATTTAATCCTTGAATTTTATGTTTTTAAATTTTACCAAAATATTTTAGCTTAATCGTAGCAGGCATTGGCGATTTGAATGATTCTACAATAAAAAATGGGTTAGAACTAATATCTACGCTAATAAAAATGATTATTGGAGATGAAAATATTTATAACAAAAATGCAGATAGAATAAAACGAGAGATAAAAGTATGCAACATAATAATTTTATATTAAACTCCATTAAACTTGATATTTTTTGTTGTCAAGCCTTGTTTGCCAATCATTGATTATATTCTGAAGAGTTTAACATTGGTTACAATCGAAAAAAATTTGATAAATTTGATTGAAATACAGTCAATGAAGGACAATAAAGCCATAAATGTAATTTAAAAATTGATTTTAAATATATAATGTAATACATTATAGTACATACTATAATTTATAATTATTTTTTTATTAATTCACAGAATTGTCTGTACAACTGGGCAGAAACCATTGGTAGTGATCTATGTTGGGTCATTGTGGATAAGAAATTATGTGCAGCAACAAAGGATTGGTGGGATTTACATACCAGTGATAGAAAATTATTAATAACAATAATTTTAGCCACTTGTTATGATCAAAATACATCAGCTGATATACCTATTTTCCTACCTCACTCAAGTACTACGGTAAACATAACATTATTCCAAATGTTAAACCTATGTAGAAAACCCTTATTTTTCAGAAACAACAGTAATGAATTTTTACTAACTATTGTGCCCTAAATGTATTGTACCTGTGGTAATACGATAAATAAATAGCACTTTTTTATCCGGTATATATTGTTTTATGCATAAGATAGATGCTTTTTACTTGATATAATAAATAGAACTAAAATGTGTTAGCTAAGTTTTTACAACTTCTTATTTTTATCGATTTAACACTTTTTTACTCTCTGTATTTAGTTTAATAATAATGATATTGAAATAATTCCAAGACCAAAAGATGCAGTATATTAAACTAAATAATAATATGACAAAAAGTGATTTTTGAAATTTAACCCTTTAATAAGTAGATGTGTATTGACATATTTTGAAAATTTTTTTTTTTTTTTTGTATTCATAATTTATTATGAAAATGAAAATTATGTATACCTATCATGAGTCATGAAATTTTTTCTGTTTTTGTACAAATACTCATGTAAACTAACAGTTCATATTTTTGTCATATTATGTAATACAATATTTTTATAAAAGAAACTATTCTATAAATCTAATTACCTAATTATTAGAGATGTGAATTTAATGCATTAAAAAGTGTCAAATATGCGTGCATTTATTTATGCACTGAAAATTCTAAGATATGGAAAAATATGCACTAAAAATTACAAAATTTGCAAAAAATGCTCTATATTTGGGTCTTGGTTCAAAAAAGATCATGAAATTAATTATTTCTATCACATTCGGAACTTATTTATGTTTTTAATTTACATAGATTTCAAATTTATTTACAGATGACAGTTTTATAGAAATCAGGGCAATTATTATTTTATTAGTAGATGACAAATGAATAACTGTTATCCATTAATAAAATCATTATCAATACTACTTTAGTATAGTTGTAATGCACATAAAAAGTAAAAATGGAGCAAAAAAACATGCAATAAATGCATTAAGTTTACAGCTCTTTTAACTAATAATTGTTATTAACAATTTTAAAATGGAAGGAAAATTCTAGTACTAAATCAGTAAACTATTATATGACATCCTGTCTATGTATTTGTTTACATATTTAGTAAGTGTATATAATTTATTGAAATTATTATTCCAGGTTCTTATAAGGCTAGTGTGCTGCATGATTGTTCATGGTGTATGGACAGCTGCTATTTGTGGACCTACACCAAATTTAGATGATATTGAGATTAGCGCTGCCAAAAGTTTTAGAACAGTTATCAATTACTTTCGACCAAACTCTACAAAATTTGAATTAGCGACTGGGTAAATTGAATATTATATTTATTAAAATATCTAGTTAAATAATCATCAAAAATATTGATAAACTTTCGTTTTTTTTTTATTTTAGGTACATTATAATAAATTCTAATTCGTATAAATATGTGCAAAATTATTGTTCAAATAGTGATATCCAAAATGGAATTGTACAGTTTTACAATAAAATTGCATTACGTCTTATAAATGGTATACCAAATATTATAATTTATAAAAAAATAATATATTTTTGTGTACTTAAATACAGTTTTTTTGTTTCCCTTATTAGATTGTATCAACACATTTCTTAATAATATTGTAGTACATATTGTAATTTTCATAACATTTTTATTTACACCATTGTTTTTATTACTAGATGATATAGCGGCAAATGAAATATCGAGTACGGGCATCAAGTATAATTATTACGCTATATACTCTAATGGTATAACATTATGTTTAGCATACCCAAAAAAACATAACATGATAACAATCAGGTATATATTATCTATTTTTATAATGAAGGCTTTTACCTTTGCTCCTCCTTGAGCTATTTCTAGACTCTTGTTTAAGCAATAAGTTTAAATAATAAATTATAGTTATAATTTTCTATTCTCTGTGTAATAATTTTCTTTTTACGTTCTTCATAATTACAAGTTTATTAATTCTCATAACTTCATTATCCATACTAATAAATTTATATGTATGGGTTAATACTTCTGAAATAAGTTTTTTTGTTTTTTGTGTAATAAAATACTACAGAATATTAAAAAATGCAAAAGTTATCAAATAGATAACCAATATTAAAATTATTTTTGTCATTTGAAATTATAGAGAAAGTTAATTAATTTTTTTTATTTCGTTGTGAAGAAAATTTATATATATATATATATACTTTTTTTTTTTTGACAGGTATTATGCAAAGCAGACTTTTCAACAACTTTTATCTGATATTAATTCTTGATGTTTATTTTTGTGTTGTATGTGTATATATTTATTTAAATCTTCAATGTGTAAATATGTTGCTGTAATTTAAAAATCAATGTGTACCTATATATAATAACATTACTTTTATATTTTAGAACTTAAAAGTTTTAAAGTTATTGTTGTAATTATGTTTTTATATATTATTTTATAAATAAATTATGAAAAAGAATATATATTAATTTTCAGTTGATAACATGATATTATGATATTCACTGACATTATTACATATATGCAAAATCATTATTTTGAATTTCCAGTATGAATAACCCCAAAATATAGGTCAGTCATTAAAGGAAAATTTTTCAAACAATTTATGTTGAACATAAATTAAATTTAAATATTTATAGAGTTTTGAGAAGGGAAAATTGGTCTAGAACAATTTTTAATTTTTTAACGCATTTAAAAAATTTAACAAATATATATTTTTTTTTTATGTGCTCTTTTAACATACTTCTATATAATAAAAAAAATTGCCAGTCCAACCCCTACCCACATGCAATTAATTCAGTTTAATTTCTTACTTTTTATATTAGGTATTTAAACACTGGGACAGAGTAATCATATAAATTATTAACAGATAATAAAAATATTAAATTAAATTGCAAAAAATCAATGATAATTTATTTATTTACAAATTCTCAACAAACCATATTATACAAGTTCTTAAGAAGTTTCATACCATTTTTTCAGTGTCTCTGGGGCTGATATTTTATTTTTATATTTATTTACTAAATTCAAAAAGGATGTATCATTTTTGATATTCTTATTCTTTTTACTTTTCATCTGAAAAATAGTTTAAAGCATAATCATATAATTTTATTTTTAGTTTAAGTAGTTTATAAATAAAGCATACTTTTGGTTCTCTCTTTTTTTCATTCCTGATGGCAAGATCACGTTTCTTCTTCATAGTTAATTTCTTCTTAGTCTTAACATTTTTCTGGTGAGCTTCAGCTTGAATCTTTAATTTAAACTTTGATCTTATTGCTGTGTGTCCCTGAAATAAAAATAGATTACTATCTATTATCATACTTTAACATGACTTAATCTTATATAAATTGCATACCTCTTTAGCTGTTATACCAGCATAATCTGGGAGATCTGCAGTTCTTTTTTTTGATAAAGCAGTTCTATTATTACTTTTGTTACTTTCATTATTAAATTTTTTATTTTTACTGTCAGGAGTAGAAAATCTTGATTCTTGTTTGTTAAATAATGGATTGCACACTTTACTTTTATCTGTTCTACGTTGTCTTGCTTGTAAAACAAGTCTATTTTCAATAGAAAATGCAACTATTGGTCGCTGAAATTATAATGCCAATAAATAATATATAAAAATTTAATATGTAGCTAAGGATTGATAACTATTAAAACAATTTAAATATACATTATTTTTGTATACATGACACAGTGTGAATATATACTTAAAAATTAACAAAATAAGCAAATTGAGAAGAGTTTTAGTAAATACTCAATATTAGTTTGGTGATGTTTCATTAGAGTAACATTTGTTCTACTAACATTTGCGTATAAAAATATTGATCCAAAAGCCTTGATCAGCTACTTTTTGATTCAAGCATCGGCTCTAAATAGTACTCTTTATACTTAGCATTTCTCAAAATTTGCATAATTTCAAAGGGTTTACACTGATGCCATTGTTGAACCTCCAACCCCTCTCCCAAAAACCCCTTACCCAAGACCCTGACCCCCTGCCAAGACCCAGACCTCGAATACCATTGATCTTCCATGACCTTGATCCTTATCTTAACCCCGACCCCTACTCAAGAAATAAAATGATTCTGAGTGGAGCTTCAGTTTATTCAATACAACTTTACTTAAAAATTATAAAGTTTAATATTATTATAAAATAAATTAGTTTTTACTCAGCTTGTTTTATATTCAACTATTAACTGAGTGAAGGAAAATTAAATATTTTGATGAGTGTAAGAAAACGAATTTTTCACAAAATAAAAGTTTCTTTTCATTAAGTTTTGATAAAAATAAGTTTGAAAGATGTTTTTATAAATGTTTGGGTAGTTTACCCAAATGCTAAAATGGTCTATAGAAAGTACTACCTAAAGGCAAATTTTGATTCAAAAAGTTGCTGGTAGAAACTTTTGGACAAGTATTTCTATAAGTGTTGACAGACAAAATAATAATAAGCATAATTATAAATACACTAGCTTCTTTATTCCACTCAGAATCTTAAGTGTATTAAACTGTAACCACCATATGACTCAAATTTTGAATAGTACTATTCTAGATACTAATTATTCTTAGAATAGTGTAATAATTACTTTATTTGAATTAAAAATATTTGGATTGTTGTTTATAGCTCTAAGTGCCTTTAAAGCATCTTCATGTTGATTGAATGTAACAAACCCATATTCTTTTGATATGGCTACTCCTTTATGATCGACTTTTTTTAAATTTCTCATCACAACTGCCTGAAACATATTATATATAACTAAAATACACTTACTTCAAATTAATCCAGCTTTATAAAAGCTTTATTTAAAAAATATTACTAATTTACTACTATATCACTGAATTTTAAGAATTAAGAAATCAATTTCTATTTTAAAAGATTTAACCATTGCTATACTCCATATCTGTAGATATTGAACCACCCTAAATCCAATTTTTCATTTATATATAAAATACTAATTAGCAATTTAGTTTCAACCAAATTTTTAATTTGAATATAGCTTTACACCTTTTACATTCAAGGCTGGACAATAATGAGTTAAACAGTTAGGTTACTTTTAATTAAGATACTTAATGAATTACTTTTTTTCGTTTAAAGTAACTTCTAATTTTAGAGTTAATTTGTTTCCACAATATTACTAACCTAACTTATCAGTTAATTTTTGTCTTATTTAAAAATTGTTTTGAACAATTTATTAGTTTTCACCGAGAAAAAAAATAGGAAATATTAGTAAATCATTAATAAGTTATCAGAATCAAAATATTTATTTTTTCTATTCATTTACATTTATTTATTAATAAATTTTACACATTGCCTAATTTGTTTTGGCATTTTATACCTAGTCAGTATTTAAGAATTTTATACTAATCCTATTCATCATTGGCATTCTAAAGAATGCCTTATTAAATACTTTGCCAGTAATTTAATATATACATATGTACTAATACACAGTTAGTTGAGGTAATTTTGGGCTAAGTTTAAATCATTATGGGTGGTAAATATAGCATTGTAGTCAGCGTATTCTGTAACAGATGTGTTTGGTTGGTCAGCTAGAAAAATGTTGAATAGAATTTGAGATAATATTTCTCCTTGAGGGACTCAATCAAAGAATTGTGGATAGTTCTGATGTTTTGTCACCTAATCATGAGGCAGTGACGATTTTAGGAATAGGATATAAGCAAGCATTTTTTGGTTGATTAACTGTAAGGTTTATTTTGTTTGTTTAAATTATAATACACATAAAAATTGAAATATATAGATGAGCAGTTCTCAAAAAGAAGACATTTGGCTATCTTATCACATTATCATCATCATAGAATAATTTTATAACAATGAATTACTCATGGACAAGTAAATCAAGTTCATACAATTTTCCAGAAAAAATACAGACCAGAATGTATATTGGTAGAATATTAGATTGTTGATCTGTTTATTTATTTTAGTAACTATTATTGTTTTTAATAAATAACTAAAAAGGACTTTCGTTATGTTCTCTGAATAGTTATAAACATAGTTAAAACCTTATGCCAATAAAAATTTGAGAAGATTTTTCGAACTTATTGTTAAATAATAATTATAATTTTTACTTACTTTTGATACTGCTTTGGGATGAGAATATTTTGTAAATAATTCTTTTAACTGTTTGTTATCCATACTTGCTGGTAAGTTATGAACAATAAGTCGATTACGTGCCACAAACATGTTTAAATTTTTTAGAACTTGAGATTTCCACTGCTCTAACTGAAGACGTTTATTCATATCATGAACAGATACACCATTGGCAGCTGGTGTACCAGTAATTATAACTAAAACATAATTTTGAAGATTTAAAAATTACTAAAACACTATACAACAATATCATGTTAAAAACCATTTTTAGATTCAAGAAAATAATTTTTATACCTCCTTCCTTAATTAAATATAAGTTTCTGTTGTCTTTATGAATAATTTTGTCTCCTTTAGATTTATCTAAAACTTCTTTATCAATTGCCATTTGTGGTTCCATGGTAGATCCACAAAGAGTTAACTCTTCCGGAGTACTAGACATACATGCCTCTACACTGCTTCTGTCCTAAGGAATTCAACAATAGAAAAAATTTGAAATTAAAATATATATATATATATGTACTATTTAGGATACCATAACATTTATTTTAAAATAAATTTTGAAGGGATTTAAATAACATAGAACATTAAATTTTTTGACATTACAAATTTTTTTGAGAATTTTAGAAGAATCAGACTTTAAATTATAATTTTGACTTTTATAATGTGATTGTCCAAATAATTGAAATCCAAAGTCTTACTCAAGTACTGTATTATGCTATATTTGTCCTACTTTGGAATATGGGGCTGTTTTATGAGATTCTTATAACTCTGAGAATGTAAACAAAAAAAAAAAAGTAGAATTATGGTTTTTACTCTTTGCCAAATTTGTATGATTATATCCTCAGAGGAGCGTAATTACAGACTGCGCTTTATAAGTTAAGAATATCTAAGTATCCACTTGCTGATTGAAGACAATATCAAATTAAAATTTTCTAACTGAACTCTTAAATGGCTCTATAAATTTTCTAAAGCTACAATCTATTTTCTGTTAATACTTAGAAAGGACCCAGGCGGCCAACTACTATGCAGGGGGCATGTCATCATTGTATAACTTTGGTCTTATAAATACCACCAAAGTGAATACGCAACATTCTAATATTGACGGTCGATATATACAAATAATTTAAATAGTATTGTTCCTACTAGGTACACAACATGGGTTTGGAATAGTGTAGTATGACATAATTTAGTCCGTACATAGCGAATCACCACAACGTGACGACTGTACAGATAAGCACTCTCAATGTTAATTGAGAGTTAATTTAATACCTCAGTAATTAATTGAAGTAAAATATACATTATGGTAATAAAATAAACCAATATAAATATTAGTAATTACCTTGAACTTAACAAATGCTGTTCCTTTAGAATGCTCAGTTAAACGATCTACACAAACAAGTGCATAGTAAATTGGTCCAAATTTTTCTTTCATATATTGCTTAAGTTCATCATTGGTAACACTAAATGATACATTTTTTAAAAAAATTGTTAAACCTTCTTTAACATCATGGGATTTAAAACGTTTCTTATTTTCAGTAGAAACCACTGTTTCATTGTCATCAATAGTTTTTCTTTTTTGAACATCATTTCTAAAAAAAATATATACATATAAATATATATAAATTTAAATATCTGATAGCTTTTTAGAATAAATTTTAGTGTACTCAAAATCAGTAGTTTCAAAATCCACAACATTTTCATTTTCAATCTTTGTGTCAAGGGAAAGATAATCTTCAGTAGTTTTTAAAGATTTCTCTATTTCTTCTTGATCATCTGATAAAATTTCTTCTTTAATTTCTAGTTCTTCTTTTTCTGAATTATCTACAACTACTTCCTCTTTGACTGAGTTATTTTCTTCCTTTACTTTAGGTGTATGGATGGATTCATATTTATTTTTTGGTATAGCCCAATCAACAACAATAGATCGACCTTTAAAAATATATTTTAATAAAATATTTTTAATATTTAAAATCATTATTAATTTATTTTTAAATTGACAATAGGTAAAGAGAGACAATATGAAAAATAGTTATCAATGAGTAAATAATTCTTGAACTATTTATATCTTAAGTACCTATATAACACAAATTAATGGGTACTAAAGAATAAATATATAATAATTATAAAAGACATTTACATAAAATATATTACTTGATTGTTAAGTTTTGAAAATTTTTTACAAAAATGTAAATATTATTTTTTTTTAAATATACTTACCCAAAAAATCTTTACCACTAGTATGGGCAATTGCTTTAGCAGCATTTTGCTTAACAACAAATTGTACAAATCCACAGCCAACTAGTTTTCCATCGGGTTTTTGTAGAAGTTTAATATCATTTATTTCACCAAATTTAGAAAAATATTCTTGTAATTGCTCTTTATTAGTCTGTAAACCATGTCAATAAAAATAAAAAATTTTATCTAACAAATAAAAATCTTGATACCTATTATTTTCAATAATTAATTATGTAGGTACATTTTTCAAGTTTTGATGATTGTAAAATGTAAATAAATCATGGGTACTATGAAAACTATTTTCATATTAGAAATAACTAATAAATAATACACAATGTTATAGATCAAGCCAACTTTCATGGACTTGAGATCGACCTCTGAGTTTATCTAGATTGTCGCAATCGACATCAATTTACATAATATAAAGCCCCTTAACTCTCCTCCATGGATCCATTCTACCTTTTTTTTAAGTAGAATAAAAACATAAATTTGAAATGTTTTGCAAAACCATGTTTGAGTAAAAATTTTGTTTTTCACGTGTTAATTAAATGGAAAACAAACTCAGTTTGTGCCATTCAAAGTTTTGATCTAGGAAGCTGAAACTTTGGGAAAATTTTTATGGGGTGTCTAATGTTAAAACATTAGCATATGGGCCAAAAAATAAAATTAAAAAAAATTAACACCCTAGTGATAGTAGGTACTTTGAAATTATAATTAAGTTATTAGATACTAAACCAAATTCAAGCGAAAAAAAGAAATGTAAACATTTTGAAGTGCAATAAAATTAGTGAGTTACTTAATTTAAATTGGCATAAACCAATAATCCACTGCCTCTATAAAACATAAAAACAAATCAGAAACTCACAGAGAATGGCAGGTTTCGAACAATAAGTCTTCCCCGGCGGTTGGTGACTGTTTTGAGCGCTTTCTTCTTCGCAAAAAAAACTTTATTTTTCATGATTGTTTTCGATAAGCACGAGTAAAATTACGTTTCTCAATAATATTATTTTGCTACTCCACACACAACACCAGACTATCCATACACAAATTAATTACACTCACATGTTTTTCTAATGTAAACACTAAATAATGATAACAGAATATAGCACCCAACCTTAGATAAATACCCAACTATCACGGACTAAGATATACAGGACTGGTCACGAATAGGTTGGAGGTTGTGGAGAGGTTGTCTATAATTTGATACTGAGTGGGCGGTGTGCAGGGCATTATTTTGATCTCAGCAACACTAGCGCCATAACGGCATACATTTTCAACTTGTTATTCCCGCCTTAAAAATGACTCGTTTTAAACTTTTAACCATAGACATATCATGACAACTAATAGAATAGATAATAATATTATAA
>JAIPRM010000745.1:12436-39500 GCA_025469315.1 Stegophylla sp. TES_Ste_2020 | reverse complement strand
CATTTTTTGATCAGAATTTTATGAAAATTTAAACATAGATAGAAAATCCTATAAAAAAGATTTTGGTGCAAGAAAATTTTGAAAATGTGAAAAAAATTTTTGGACATTTTTCGAAAATTTTTTTTTTTCTTATACATATTATTAATTTCCTTTGTTCAGAATCGTTTTACTGAAGAAATGATTTATCGTTTCTTTAAAATTTAATACGCCCGTCAAGAGAATACCACCCGTCGTGCGAAGTACACCCACCGTGCGAAGTATGTCCGGCTTTTTTAGTTATATTTTTAGTTCATGTAATTTGACGAAGTCTTTTTCTCATCTTATTCGACACCTATCGGGACAAGCAGTAATCTGTTTCTGAGCAGGTTTAAATGAATCATATTATATTAGTCGTGTTCGTTTTTTAGTGTTTTTCGTGATCCGAGTGCGCGTAACTTCATTCGATTTTATGAAAATAAAAGACTTTCTTTTGCATATTTTTTAATTTATTAGGTATATTTCTTTAAAATAAGTGCATAAATGCATATTTTATAGTGCATATTTCTGAGGTTTTTAGAGCATATAAATCCGGGTCCTAATAATAAACAAGTATTTTGATTTGCATACTTTGGCATATTTTAAGTGCATATTTGAATGATAACCATCGCATAAATGCATGCATATATCTCGTACATTTTTAGTGCATATAATTCCGGGTCCTAGTTATAACTTTATCATACGTTTTTCTACTAGTTCTTAATATTGTGAGTTTGTGACTAAATTTATATTCATAATATATGTACAATGATGACACTGCGTGTTTGATGTCGAGTTTAGATTTAAATAAGCACTTATAAAATAAATGCTACTAAAACCTCTATAGTATACTTATAATCAGCATTGAATATAAAATATATTTATTTTGTCATACAATATGTTCGTCTATTTTGTAATCATTATATTAACGTAGTTCTAAAATGTTTACCTCCAACGGTTATTGGTTTTGCCGCGAATATTATTATGACAGAAGGAACTTAATTGGTTGTGTTAACGTAGTATAATATTTATAAGAAATCGAAATTATTACAGCCATTTTATTTTATTGTTTCAATAAAATTAATGTGTTTAATACACTATGTGATTTTTATTTGAATGTATCCAAAGTTAAAACTGTATGTGCATCCCCATATTAATTGTACGATTTTTTTTTTTTTTTTTGTAATTTTGATAGATTCAACAGTTGGTAATAATATAATAAAGGGCATATGTAAGTAAATGTATAATAAAACACAAATATAATGCCTAGTGTATTTTCAAAAATATGTATTTTAAGTCGAGTGTCAAGGATTATAGTCCACGTGTTCATTTCATATACTTTATTTATTATTTTTGAATAACCTAAAAATGGCTTAGACCAAAACACGTTGTTACAGAAATAAACATTTGAGTACAACTCTCAGTAATATATTTTTGTACTTTATAATATAACGACTTGTTTTTAATACAATGTTAAAATGTAGGTTAAAATAGTATCTAATTTATTAATATTCATTTAAATCTTACAGTAGTCATAACATATTACCTCTTTGTTAAAAATAATTTAACACACTATATAATAATGCTATATAGTATACAATATAATAATCCACTATATTCACAGTATTTACTCAAATTTAAACTATACTGCGTCAAAAATGTGGAATTTTGTGTCCACTATCTCCATAATATACGCGTTGGTTAATTTTGGAGTTCATCCATAACACATTTAAACCTTACATTAGTCACATGGCATTGGCAAAGCTACATTCGTCAGACGATGCATTTGTTTTCCTTTTAAATTGGATCCTCGGGAGTTTATACACATAGCAGTAAAAGAAAGTAAATTTATAGCTGTTGCATTTGATTTCTTTTTACATTTTAAGTAGGATCCTTGGGAACTTATATTCATAGACCCAACCTCTTTCCCTTGATGAAAACATTTTTTACCATTTTCTTTTTGAAACAATGTTGAATTGGCCGTCACAATTCCATGGATATAAAATATGTAAATATCAAACGTGCATAATATGTTTTTATTACATTTATTTGTAGCGGAGCAAATAAAAAAGGAATTTTAATTTTAAAATTATCAAAAGTACGTGTAAGTTACCAAGAGAAACAAGAGTCTACTTTTTCGAGAAAAATTCGATAAATATGTTTGGTCAAATAATAATTATTAATATCATTTTTAGTGATTTCGAACATTTTAGTTAAAAAGAAATATAGTTTAAAAAATGATAAATAAAAATAAAATATATGTCAGTATTTAAATATACCTAATTTAATTGTTTTCATACAACAATAGTAGAATAGTTTAAAGTGATGATTTTTCTGTACCATGAAATATTTTACTATAATTATTTGTTAAAACGATATTTGATGATTTTTTAATATTTTTATTAAATCATATTTACAAATAGGTAGCATCTAGTGTCTACCTACTTATAATAAAATCTTAAGTTAATTATTATCTTGGTTTATAGAGTATTGAAGAACTTCTGTTTGTAGTTATAAATAAAAATAACGTAGTATAAACATAGTACAAACTTATTATTTAAAATAGTACGAATGAATTATTTTACTACATTAAAATTATTTTTACTACATCTGTAAAATTTATTTGATTAAATTTAAATTTTGTCAACTGTAAATGTGACTAAAGAATTTAAACGTAAACCACACATAGGTGTTTTTATCATCCAACGCAATGTTTTTAATTATTTAATGAGTGTTTTGGTTTGAATAGTGCTTTATATTTTATAATTTAGATAACTACACTAGGTGAAGGTCGGGTACTTATAATATCAACAACTTTTATTCTTAAAATATTATCAACGTTTGCAATAATTCATTAGACAATATTAATATTAAACGATTATTATTCATGAATTACTCAGTTTAATGAAACAAAAAGCATTATTAATTTCTAATGATCTACTAAAGTGGACAGAAAATCAGTTTTAATTATCATTCGCATTATAAAAAAATATATGAGTATTATTTGGAGAAAATTACCAACATCAAGCAATTTTTTGCCATAAAGTCGTATTCTTGATAACTTTTAATTTAACTATAATATGATTATACTAGATTAATATTATAAATTGTATGTTGTATTAATATCCCAGTAGGTAGGTAGGTACATATATTGTAGTACTTGTATTAATTGAGTAATATTGATTTTGCATATCATAAAGAATGAGTGCACACTCAGTATTTTGTGCAATACGTGTAATATTTGTACGAAATTATGTATCAAAAAAATATTGTATCCGACATTGTGTGAATAAACAAATCGTTTGAAAAGGCTAAGTGAAAGTGTTACAAACTTCTGTAACACGATTCGAATAGATTTAAATTTTTTAACGGTTATCGACAATCAACCTTGTACCTATGAATGGATATTAACATTGTTTTATGCTACAAGATTTACGTTTTGTAAACACTTTGAAATAAACTTGAAAAGGTAATTTAAAACAAACGCTTTACCATATTTTAGCTTAAATAATTTTCTCCATGTTGTAGTACTAGTGCACTGAATTGTGTCTAAAAATATAACGTACATAACTTGGAAAATATGCGTTATATAGACGTTAGCTGAGACTTCTTAACTATTCGAATTTACATTTAGTAGAAATTAAATATAAGTATTACATTTTATGTCATGATTTTTCATAAATAATTTGTTACATAATTTTCCTCTCATACACCAAATATTAGTAAAATAGCTGATAATATTATTAAAAAATAAAATTGGCTACAATTAAACTAAATATAAAACTTTGAAAATATTGGAATCTTCTCGTTTTTGAAAAGTTTTTACTACCTCCATTTTAAATTCAATGAACATTTTTCGTTACTCATAAGTAGGCCTGGGATTTTAATGCCCTAAAAAATGGCAAAAAATGGCAAAATACCTTAAGTTTTTTAAAAAATGCACTAAAAAAATAAAAAATACCCTGAAAATCTTGAAAAATTCACAGAAAAAGGCGTAAAAAATGTATTTATTAGTTTAATATAATTAAGCTATAGTATTGTATAAATCATATAACCAAATATTTAATATACTTAATTTTTTAATTTATTATTAATATAATTTATTGTAAAATAAAGCAAAGATAAGTAAAGTATAGACAAGAAAACCGGATAGACTTCACACCACGGATATTCTTCGCTCCTTAGGCCAGATACTCTTGGTGGGCGTGGAAAATGACGACTATTATTGTTCTTTATATTATTAACTTCTTTCGTTCAGAATCGTCTTATTAAAGAAATGATTTATCGTTTCTTTAAAATTGTACACACCCTTCAAGAGTATCTGACCCGAGAAGCGAAGAATATCCGTGGTGCGAAGTGTCTCCGGCTTTCTTGTCTATATTTTACTTTACTTTACTTTTTTATCACAATTTTTATATTTTGTGAACTATTTCCATTGGTTTTACGAACAATTTGTAGAGTGAGATCTTTTTCAGGCATGCTCTTAAAAACTTTTAACAAATAATGGTTTAAATGTATTCAATGAAAATAAGTTGCTAAATAAGAAATCAATTTTATTTTTTTGATAGTAAAAAGCATTATAATTTTTTCTATAATCGATAATTCAAAAATTATTAATATTAAAAAATGTGTGTACTTCGCACCTTTGGTGGAATACTCTTGGCAGGTGTGTTGAATTTAAAAAAAGCGATAAATCATTTCTTTGATGAAACAATTCTGAGTGAAGCTTCAACTAATACACAATTAGTCTAAGTAACAATCGAAAATTTTGGACAAGTATTTCTATACGAAAAAGTGTTCACAGAAAGAGGAAAAAAATAAAAAATAAATAAATAAATAAACATCATTATAAAATCATAAGCTTCCGCTCAGAATCTAAAAGAACTGAATAGCAGATGAGACATTTATGACTGTTTCAATACTTTTTCACAATAATTTACTGCATTATTTATAGATTATGAATGTACTATACGTGTTGGTCATGAGAACACAACTTTTTTACTTATTTATATTTTAATGACTGATCAAAAAAAACAATTATATTGTATAAAATATAAAAATGTTTTAAAACGTTTAAACCTGATTTAAATCCAAATATAATGATTGACCTTGATCTATCATCATTTTTTGCAATTATAAAGACGTGTTTCCTAATTCTCAAATTATTGGGTATTTTTCATTTCCAACAATGCATATGGTGTAAAATACAAGAAAATGGATTACAAAATATGCACGCTGAAGATCTAAATTTTTCGTTGCAACTTCCATACCACTAAGTGCTTTAGCTTTTATTTCAAAAAATATCAAAATTTGGTTCGAGAAAATATTTTTACCGGAGATATTGTAGTCGAAAATTTATTTTACCGGAGTTATTTTGACATGCAACCAATAATGTCTTTCCGTGTTTAAAGTTAGAATTTACTGGCTCAAATGACTCATATCCCAAAAAATGACTGATATGTACGTCGACGAAAAATAACTTCATCTACCTACTTCATACTTGTATTTACGCTTTTAATAAAATCGATTCAGTCAATCGTTTATAAGTTGGTAACTATTAAGTCTTTTAAATGTTCAAATATGACAAAATTACAGTAATTTTAATGAGTAATGCAATTGATTCGGATTGGCTATGTTTTCCCCCCAACTAATATTGTTTGAGCCGAGAAAATCGCACCAATAATACATTTATATTTTGCCATTTGAGGTTTTGTATTCTCAATAGAACTTAATAATTATAAAATTATTCACTGAGGTCGGCCGGATATCGGTATCGATCCCCGAACGCTTTTAGATTTAATGTCATTTAAGTACATTATTCAGATTAGAAAGTCATTAAAATGGTTTATATACGCCATTATTTTACCCCAGCGGTAATAAGAACGAAATTCCACCACCATTATCTTACCGGATTTTTAATTACCTACACGTTATTGTTTTTTTTTTTTTTTTTAATTTATTGCCTATACTGGTTTTATTCATTACTTATCTTATTTATTATTTTATTTTACAATCACGTTTTGTTATATCAAAATACCTATTTTAAGCATAATTTTTTTTTACATAATTCGTATAATTAGAGAATAGCAATATTATACAGAAGATTTAATTAATATAGGTACTTCCTATATAATAATATGCCTATTTAATGTACTACAAATGTGTCTACCTTGTTAGTATTTCTATCATTTTATTCATTTTATTATGTGTTTAATACTTACTCCATACTTTTGACATCCTTACTATTTACTCCATAAAAGTTATCGTTCCATTTTCAGTAGTGTCACTGAACAATGATGTCATGTCACTATGTTTTGTAGAAAAAACAGAGCAAATTTACATATTTTTAAAGACCTAACAGCTAAATGAAAAAAAAAAAAAACGTTTCCTTTAGATTTCACTTGTTAATTGCTATTTAATTCTGAATGGAAATTAGAGAGTCATGTGAATTGTTTTATCTTATTGAAAGCAAAAAACTCGTCTTAAATTCTTCCGTAATCCATAAACGATGTTTACTAATCACTTACCTATTGTACAAATTCAGCGATTTTCCTAAAAATAGTTCATTTACGTTTTGTTTCAAAACAGATAAATTGTAATTAAATTATTCGTCATAAAACTATCTTGAAAAAAAGTTTAAATTGCCATAGTGTAGACTACTACAATTTTAAACGAAATCATTAAATTTATTTTGTATAAATCCAGATAAAATTTAAACAATATAGAAATTCATAACAGGGAATAAAAAAGAAAACTATCTACATTTTCTTACGTATTTATATTTTTTAGATTAAAATTAATTGTTTCTAGCTTAAAATGTATAAGTACACACGAAAATCAATTCAATTTTTGTTAAAATGACAGCAGATTTTAACTAGGTAGTTATTATTTTAAACAGATTACTGCATAATTAGTACTTAATCTAGATAACATTTTCAAAGTCACAATGTTATTTTAAATATATCACTTTATTTTTGAGCACGCATTTGTATTTACGTAAAATAAAATATACACATAAACAAAAACTTGTAAATGATTAATGAGACACTTTCATGTTTAGTATTTTAAATAATTTGGACTAATTTACTGTACAACTTCTTGTTTTCGGAAAGATTATTGTCGCATTATAATGAATAGCAAAAGAATAACCATTACATATCTGTATGAAAAACTGTTATCTTAACGATATTATATTATTAATTAAAAAATTATTTTGTCGACGTAAAATATTTAACGGAATGTGTGGAAGTGGAAAAAAAATAAATACGCAGTTAGTGAAAGCCCGATTAATTTCCGTGTAATTTCGGATAATAGTAATTAACACTACAACAGTTGTTCTTTTTTATCAAAAAATAATTGTTTCAGAATATATACACTTATTAATAATTATTATCGTTGTAGTTTACAATACTTATGCAGTCTCCTTCAATGATTATTCGTACTCAATATACGTGTAACTATCCGGATATTAAATTAAGTTTACTAAATAAAATAGCAATTTAATTCTGCTATTTGAGTTACCTAACTCAACTATGAACGGAGTGTAGTTACTACGAAACTACGTAATTGAAAATGTGTAACTTTGATATTTTCTCTCGTGTACCTGAGTGTAATTATTTCTTAAACAGCTACCAAATTGATGCTTATAACTCGTCAAAACTACAGTGAATGGAAAACGGAAATAGAGAAATTACTCAACAGCATCAACGAGCGTCTGTCTTAATCAAATACAATAAATTCTCGATAACGCAAACCTTCGTTCATTCTAAACTGTTGGAAATTCGAGGTAAATACTCGGTTCTATGAAAATCTAATAATCCGAAGAAAAACAATGCGAGTCTGGAACATTCAGTAGTTGAGATTAAAAGTCAGGGCAAATTATATAGCGATAACTCGAAGTTCCTTCCACTTAACTATAGGCAATTCGATGTTGTTTCAATGACATTGAGCTTTCAAAGTATACTCGTATGGTTAATAAATACCTATTTCATTATTACAGATTTAGCTTGTTCTTTCCGAGCATTGTCAAATTATAATCGTACATACCTATTTCTTATGCAATGATATATTTTATTTTAGATTTGAGTAGAATGAAGAAACTAGTGTTTTTACGGTGATGTTTATTTATTTTATTTTTTTCTGTAAACACTTTTTCGTATGGAAATACTTATTCGAAATTTTCGATCAGCAACTTTTTAAAACCGGATTTACCTTTAGATGGTATTTTAAAGAAGTTATTTTTGAGAATTCTTAATTGTTTTCTCCAAATTTTGAAAAAACTACCAAAAATTTGGAAAAATTTCCAAAATTTTTTTCACATTTTCAAAATTTTCTTACGCTAAAATATTTTTCATATTATTGTCTTATCTGTATCATTTAAATTTTCATTAAATTTAGACTAAAAAAAGATAGTTCCCGAGTCTTTTTTTTTCAAATTTTGGATAGTTTTTCCCAATTTTTGAGAAAACTATTTAGAATTTTGAAAAAAACTCTAAATGTAACACCCAGAGTCAAATCCGGTTTCAAAAAAAAGGCTGATCGAGTCTTTTGGACAAGTAATTCCATACGAAAAAGTGTTCACAGGAAAAAAATAAAAAATAAACATCATTGTAAAAACATTAGCTTCTTCACTACATTCAAAATCTAAAACAATGAAAACGTAATATTATTTAAGTAAAAATCGTTAATTAATTAGATGACAGATCATTCATTATGTTTCGTGCCGATATTACTTTTAACCTTTCTTTGCTCTTCCTAACATTAATCGTGAACAACCAGAAAAAAAAAAGTAATAATAATAAATGGTTGTCATATTATTTTCGATGTAATAATGCAAAAAAAATTACAAGTCATCCTTTACAAAATAGTTTTTAACTTTTCGTGTCATTCATATTTTTTTCTTTATAATATTTTGTACCAACAACTCGTTATACGCCTGTATTACACAGTATTCGACTATTCACTTTGCTTTGCTTGCACACACAAATATATATATATATGTATATGTATAATTCCAACAGACATGATTTGATTTACATCATAGTGTTTCTCGTGAGGGAGAAGGGAGTCACGTATAGGGCGAAAGAATGTCAGTTCACAATAATTTGTCTACAAATAATATTCTCTATAAACGTCAGCTGTTTTTTGGGTCACGATATTTTTTGACCTTATAATATTAAAATGTTATGAAATGGAAACTATAAAAGTAATAGTGTTTTTAATATCGATAAAAAATAAAAAAGTCACATGTAAAATATTTACGTAACAGTTAATGTGACGATTTCTTCAGCTCGAGAGACATTATATTTAGCTTATACCTATTTAAAAATGTATTTAGTGATGAATTCCTCTTTGCTACCAATAATTTCTCTCATTCCTACTTAAATTTATTACATTTTCTCAACACAAACGATACAGCTTAAATTTAGTGTTATTTGCTGTTGCTCTCCTATTGTGTTCTGTGTCATTTATCGTCCAATAAAATTAAAAAATATTGCAAAAATGTCCTTCAACGTTATTATAATGTCGCCACGGACCGAGTTAAATGGTACCGTGGGATGCGTGTATTGAGCAATGGGCACGAACAATTGTTCTACATTTTTAATAATATCAATTTATATTACACTCCCGCGCTCGCTTGCACATACGCCATACATAGTACTATGTATACAACATAATGAGTTAATCGACGGCTACAAATAATAATCTTCTAAACAATTTTAAATAATTTCGAAAATTACGAAACATATTTTTTTTCTTTAGCACTATTACACATGGTTTGAAACAAAATAAATTAATTAAAGAATTTTTTCAATAATAAAATTAAATATTAAATGCTATCCTTACACACTTTTTAATTTTGTACTACACACTCGACATTTTTTACTGTTCAAAGTATGTCGTAATCCATACAATTTTAGTTGTTATAGTGTGGTTGTTAGTAAACCAAATGGAAAATTCACAATGTGTTTGTGTCAATAATAATTTATCTTTTTTAACATGGTTGTTTCTTTTATTGTTTGTTCTCGGTCACAAGCAGCCAGAAGAGAACAGAGCGTTACGGCTGAAGAGCGACCGATACGCTTTAATGTCCGCGGACGATCAGCCGACCAACAGGCACGTCGATAGCTCACCAAGTTCTCTGACCGATGGTCAATCGGAACTCTTTACGCCTTTTTCAACATTAAGCAGTTATTTGGATGAGACCGCTTACGTGGCCGCCGGCGGTCTCAGGCCCGGCGACGACGCGTATTCGCGTAACAAATTCAATCAACTGGCAAGCGATAGCCTGCGCAGTAACCGGCCTGTACCGGACACCAGAAACAGCAAGTGAGATTCAAAGATATTATATTACGCACGTTTAATTATTTCTACAGTATAATTGTTTCACGGAAGTGTTCGTGTTTAAAATACGTGTAAGGGTATATGCTATTGTAGGCGGTGACGTAACATCTCAGAAATAAGTTCACTGGATATTCAGTGACGGCTTTGGTTCTTCGCTTGTGAGGGGGGGGGAGGGAGAGGAAATCATTCAGTATATACATATTATGGTGATAACCAAAAGCGCAAATGGTCTATTTTACCAACAACCCAAAAACGCAAAATTGTAAGAAGTAATTATGTAATAAACGTGAATAAAAGCGTGAAAGTATGTTTTATGCCTTTATTATCAACTGTTACAATATTGCACTCGTTGCACTTTAAGCTTCTATTTAATATTTTATGCTCATCATATTTTATTTCTCGTTATTTCTCAAATACACTATACGTATTGTTCTTTTTCGAAAATAATTTTAATATTTTATTATAAAAAGTTACGATAAACGTTGGTAAATAATAATTACTTATGATATCTATACTTATAGTTCTTACATTTTATATTCTAAACGAAGTGAAGAAGCTAGAGTTTTTACAATGAAGTTTATTATTTTTTTTTCTGTAAACACTTTTTCGTATAGATATACTTGTCCAAAAATTTCAATCAGTAACTTTTTGAAACCAGATTTACTTCTAATTGATACTTTAGAGAGGTGGTCATTTTTCGAATTTCTCAATTCTTTAATTTTTTTTTTTTTTAACCACCCAAAATTTGACAAAAAAGACTCGGAAATCATAAATTTTTTATTTAAGTTTTATGAAAATTTGATCATAGATAGACAATAATATAAAAAAGATTTTTGAAAATGTGAAAAAAAAAATTTGGACATTTTTTTAACATTTTATTTTTCATTAATTTTTTTTCCTTTATTTATTAGATAAAAAAAAGTAAAGTAAAGTATAGACAAGAAAGCCGGACATACTTTGCAGCACGGATATTTTTCGCTCTTCGGGTCAGATACTCTTGGTGAGTGTGTTGAAAATGACGACGATTATTGTTCTTTATATTATTAACTTTTTTCGTTCAGAATCGTCTTATTGAAGAAATGATTTATCGTTTCTTTAAAATTATACACACCCTTCAAGAGTCAGCCCGAAAAGCGAAAAATATCCGTGGTGCGAGGTATGTCCGGCTTTCTTATCTATACTTTACTTTTTGGTAATTATAGCTATGTAACTACTTGTGTATTTTCCATTTTTCATTTTAGTTTTAAATGAAGCATATGCGCCTGTTAAAGCTCAATAAATATTAATTATGATTTAAATTAAATAAACTTTATTTTTATTTTTGTAAAATTTATTTGTGCTTATAGGTTGTTAAAAAGATAATTTTTTGCGCTTTTGGGCCGCATTTGGGTTATATTTTGCGCTTCTGGGCTACAGCCACATATCCATATTATCTATTTACTTATACATTTATAAAATATTTCACGTATATTACATAAAATGTAAAAAGACACTATAGGACATCATAAGTACAGAGTGTTTCAAAAATAAGTTTATACTTAATGTATTAATATAAAAGAAAGTTTAACGATTATCAATAAAATCTTTAATTATTATCAAAGTACACGTTTTAGGAATTTATTTCTTAAAAATAATATCACCCAAATGTGAACTATCACTCATGGCACTTATTTAAACTAAGAGCAAAATTACTCATACGTAGATAGCTGACTCAGGAACGTAATTTCAGAAATCGATACTTCAATAAAACTATTCTGAACAAAGAAAGTTAATAATATAAAAAATAAATGAGAAAAAAAAATGTTAGAAAAATTTCCAAAATTTTTTTTTCACATTTCCAAAATTGTCTTGCGCCAAAATCTTTTTTATATTATTTTCTACCTATGTTTAAATTTTCACATAGTTCGGATCAAAAAATTATGGTTTCCGAGTCGTTTTTGTCAAAATTTGGGTAGTTTTTTCCAAAAAAAAAATTGAAGAATTGAGAAATTCAAAAAATGACCTCTTTAAAGAACAATCTAGAGGCAAATCCGGTTTTAAAAAGTTATTGATCGAAACATTTGGACAAGTATTTCCATACAAAAAGTTGTACACAGAAAAAAAATAAATAAAAAATAAACATCATTGTAAAAACACTAGGGCTTCTTCACTTCGTTCAGAATCTAAAACTAGCTTCTTCGCTTCGTTCAAAATATAAAAGACTTACATTATAGTGTAGGTATACTTAACTATTAATATATAATACTAGCCTTATCCATTATTTTCTTTTGGTCATTTGGGTACTTGGACATTTTTGAAACTGACCACTTTTTACATGGACATTTTTTCCATAACTATTTTTGGTATGGACATTTTTACTGACTACCAGTTAATTGTGATATTTTAAAACATATAGTCTTAAACCAATTTTTAAAGTTATTACCTAATAATAATCTTATGAACGTCCTAAAATCTTTCTACAACATATAGATCTTCTAAGCGAAACATGGGCTATAGGATCAAAAAAACTGTATTACATTGATTAATTATAATTATATAATTTATAGAAAGTAGATGAGAATTTACTCTATCAGAAAATTTTAATAATTAATTAATAGCTGAGTAAATTTTTCGTTTAATAACAACTTAAAAATATTAAAGTAAGCGTAATTTTTGTTTTGTTTCTTATTATCATTATTTTTATCTGTACAAACAATTTAAATTTGAATTTATTTGACTGAATACAAATGCATTTATTATATGAAATATGACACATTATTATTAGAACACTGCAAGGACGTATGATGTCTGGCAAGTGTATCGGCTGTTTTGAATACATTCAGAAACTACATAAATTAACTAGTTCGAATTGATCTCTTAAATAATTGGTAGTTAATGAAAATAGAACTAAGTTATTCAATCACATCTTATATCTTGCAATGAATATTGTTTATTTATTGGACTCATTTGAGTTATTCGAAAACCAATGGTTTCAATATGTATTCAATGAACTATAACACCCTTATACCCTAACCAAAGGGAATAATTTATTATTTATCAGATTAAATTAATTTCACTTATTTCAGAGATGGACAATTTAAAGTAATATTTCTAGTTATACCTATTACATTAATATCTGACATCTGTACTAAAACGTCTTGTTGAATAATTGTATTTATTAACCTATTGATTTTTTTTTATTGAACAATTAATAGATGTTTAGATAAGAAGTATCGCATTGATTTGCCTCAAACAAGTGTTATCATCACGTTTCATAATGAAGCTAGATCTACTCTCTTGAGAACCATTGTCAGGTAATATTTAAAATGCGTTTTATCAATATAAAATGAATAATAAAATTGTCTTTAGTGTAAAATATTTAAATATTATTATCTTATATTTTAGCGTTTTAAACAGGAGTCCTGAGCATTTAATTAAAGAAATAATTTTAGTGGACGATTTTAGCGATGACAGTAAATATATTAATAATAAATAATTATACTAACATAGTAGTTATTAATACTAATAATATATAAATTTACTATTTTATTTACAGGAACTGATGGAGAAGAATTATCAAAAATACAAAAAGTGAAACTTATTAGAAACGAACAAAGAGAAGGTATAATATAATTAAAAAAAAAAAGTGTATTAACGAAAATAAGTTTTAAAACAATAATAATTTAGTAGAAAAATAATATATTTAAAGATATTGTGCGAGTTTTTCATTGAAATTATGTAAAAAATAAGAAAAAAGCAAAAAAAATCAAAAACAAGTTAACTTCATTGATATCAGAATGATTTGAAACGTATTTATAAGTACTCCCCTCCAAGCTTAAATGGGTGCCCCTCCAATATTCATATAATATATAATATATATAAATACATTTATTTCATTTAACTATATTATTGCATTAAAATATTATTTATTAAAGGATTAATGAGGTCCAGAGTTCGTGGAGCAGATATTGCGACAGCGCCTGTTCTTACGTTTTTGGACAGTCATGTTGAGTGTAACGTGAATTGGCTCGAACCACTTTTGGATCGTGTGGCTGAGGTGAGTTATTCTCGAAAACAATGTAATAACAGAAATTAAAAATATAATGTAAATAATAATATTTTAATAGGACCCAACTAGAGTGGTTTGTCCGATTATCGATGTCATAAATATGGATAATTTTCAATACATAGGAGCCTCGTCAGAACTTAGAGGTGGATTTGATTGGAATTTAGTGTTTAAATGGGAATATTTATCAAAAGAAGTCAGAGCGCAACGCCAAAAAGATCCAACTTTACCAATCAGGTAAATAAAATTGTAATAAATAAATAAAATATGCTTTGATATTTTTGTGTAGAATTAATAATATCTTTGTGTTAATAAAAACAACAAAAAAGTGTGTTCTTCGCATCTCGGGTGGGATAATCTTGACGGGTGTGTTGAATTTTAAATAAAGGATAAATTATTTCTTCAATAAAACAATTCTGAATAGAGCTTCAACAAATACACAATAATAATTATCAGTTTTGAAGAATTGAACTTAAATTTTGAACTGAAAATTTAATATAATGAAAATTATTTTTGGTATTAAATATTTTTGAGATAGATTAGTGTATGTTAATATGTTTCTGTTTACAGGACACCTATGATTGCTGGCGGATTATTTGTCATGGATAAAAATTATTTTGTAAAACTTGGCAAATATGATATGGAAATGAATATTTGGGGTGGTGAAAATTTAGGTGAGTATTGAATGATTTACTTTTACTAACAAAAAATGATTATTAACTTTACTGTATACATAACCTCTATGTTAAGTGTGTCATACTCGTATTAACAGTTTTTAACTTGTCTAATATATAACATACCTATTGTTTTATTAACTAATTCATTATTAATATTGATTCTATTTTTTTTTTTTTTTTTGTCTTTTAGAAATATCATTTAGAGTGTGGCAATGTGGCGGTAGCTTAGAAATCATCCCTTGTTCACGAGTCGGACATGTGTTTCGAAAGAGACATCCATATTCATTTCCAGGAGGCAGTGGAAATGTTTTTGCTCACAACACTCGACGAGCAGCTGAAGTATGGATGGATCAGTATAAAAGATACTATTATAATGCCGTACCATTATCTAGAACAGTCCCATTTGGAAAGTACGCAATTTTAATTGTATTCTAAGTGAAAAAAAATGATATTCCTTGCTTTTTCAAAGGCAGAAAAAATAATAATGATAATTTTATATTATGTATTTTAATTTTAGCATAGCTAGTCGAATGGAACTGAAGAAAAAACTCGGTTGTAAACCGTTTAAGTGGTATTTAGAAAACGTTTATCCAGAACTTAAAGTGCCAGCTACTGTAGATTTGTTCGTGGGTAGTATAAGGCAAGGAGATTATTGTTTAGATACATTGGAAAATCACATAGGGAAAACTCCTGGTCTCTATCTATGCCATGATTTTGGTGGAAATCAAGTAATTATACTACTATTTGTACTAGTAACTATCCAACTAAAAACAAACGTTATAATTTTAAAGGAGTGGACATTAACAGCGACAGGATCAATTAAGCACGATACCATGTGTTTATCTCCAACTGATTATTCGTCTACGAGTTTGATAATTATGAAATCTTGTGATTCTTCAACAGATGAAGTTAGTTTGTACTTTAAAATAATTTATTTAATTTTTTTTAACAAAATTCTATATAATAGAATGTATTTATATATTATTTAATTACATTTAAAACCACCCCATTATACGTTACAATTATCAATGGGATTATATTATTATAATAAGGTTAACACATACCTTAAATCACACAAATTATGGTAAATGTGTTTTCACACTTACCATTAACGTCTAAACAAACTCATTTTAAATTAACTTTTATATTTTGATTTTGATTTTTTATTAATCATATTAGTATACAAATAACATTTATATTTTTAAATTATGCACTTTTTTATAAGTTTAATCACATGGTCTTTGTGTCTGATTCTTTATTTGCAATTACATAATATAGAATGTCCCAGTACAGTTTGATATATACAATAACTTAAGTTCTATTAATAATTTTTATATTTTTAGATTCTAAGCGGAGCGAAGAAACTTATGATATTCATTTTTTTTTCTTTTTCTTCAAAAACTTTTTTGTATAGAAATACTTTTACAAAAGTTTCGATTAGTAACTTCATAGATTCAAAGTCACACCCAGATGGTACTTTAAAGAAGTCATTTTTCAATACTTTTTCCAAAAACGGAGAAAAACTGTCAAAAAATGAACAAAACATGTTATTTCCGGAATTTTCATAAAATTGAAAATTGTTTTTTAACATAGCTTCAAAAATAATACAGCTAGAATCTTGAAACTTTCACCAACTACTAAAAATGGCCATGAAAATAATTCATTAAAATTTCAAAAACAAAAATTATTAATTTTATATAAATTATCATTAAATTTAATCTATTTATAATAACCCTGTGTGATAGAAGAACGCGAAGAAGAGTTTTGAGTGCTCTGCCCCTCCCCCCTATCCCCGAAAAAGATGTTTTATCAAATGTATTAATAAGACTAAAAATTAGCATCATCATTCATTAAAAAATTTTCTAGAATCCTTCCCATCTAAATTTTTTTATGCCCATTCTCTCTAAATTAATATTAGTTTAAATATTTAATCATCAATCGATTACATATTATGAATAATATAGTTTTGCTATTTGAAAAAAGTGTAAAAATTGACTGAAGTGAACATGTAATTAGTGTAATCAAAATATTTGTTCATAATAATTATACATTTTTTATTTTATTTCATTATTATTATTTTTTTTTCTAGTGGAAATATGATGAAAATACTAAACAGTTAAGACTGAAAGTTGTGAACCTATGTTTGGACACGTTGGGAGTGCATGACATGATGAGCGTTAATGTGTGTGATAGCCAAAATTCAAATCAGAAATGGGACTATTTGGTTGCGGCAGGAATTGAAAATATGATAATATGAAGTTTTTAAACGATAATCATATGCAAAAATATATGTTTATTGATTTTTATAATCAAAAATAAAAATTATCTACTTAAATGAAAATTCAAAGAACAATTTTGTATACAAAGGATGAACATCAAATAAATAAATATCAATGATATTTATTATGTACAATTAAATTATACAATTAATATTGTACTGTGATAAAGATATAGTTTTGAGTAATCTTATGAACAAATTATGAATAAATAAATCATTGATTTGAGTAGCCAAATTTTTAAAGTTATATGTTGGAAACTTTTTTTAAAATATTACAATAAATCATAAATAATTATGTCCTCCTGTATGATATATATATATATATATATATATATATATATATATATACATACATACATACATACATATATGTATGTATATTACATTATTACCTATTATAAGTTTAGACTTTTAAAACACCTAAAGAACAAATTGTGTTATTTTTGTTGTAAATATATTGGTTATTATTATTATTATTTTTTTTTTTTTACAAAACTTTTGTATAATTTGTACGTGTTATTTTATTTTTAAGCATAAGCATAAATTTTTATATCTATTCTTGTAAAATATTTTATAATCCGTAAGGCTGTGATTTAAATCTTACCATGTTTATTAAATGATATGTACTTATACTCTTATAAATGCTATTTTATCTCTTTATTAAAAATCCTCTTTCTGTCGCAAAAGCTTATTGTTATTATACTAAAACAACACTGCAGTCAATTCAAAATTTATAATTTATGTAGTTATTACCAAGTACCTATAATTAAACCTTTAAAATATATTTTATTCTCAAGTGACATTATATAAAAAATTGTATTTGAAGTGAACAATTTATAATAAAGCTATAGAGATTAATTATTTACTATTTAGGTAATTATATAGAATAAGTAATACAAATCAGTGATGAAAAACTAATTTAAGAAATAAGCGAAAAAAAATTTTAAGCACAATTCTCTTTAACAACAGATCCGTGATGGACTTATATGATTAATTTACTGTCAAATATGGTTCTATGAGATCTCGCTGGACACTAATACCCACTAAATAAATTAAAATGTGGGATCAGTCACTGCCATTTGAGTCAAACATTTGGCACCACTGATAAGGATGACCCACACAATTGTTGGATGTATTAAGGGTTTCTGGGTTTGAATTTTGTTCTAAAGCTGAAACCTAAGTATTTCAGGGGTGTCATTTCAACTTTTTTGTAGAGGCACCAAAATTTTGCATACCGGTCACCAGTAGCATATTTACGGGAGGGGTCCATGGGGTCCGGATCCCTCCAATTGACCTTGTTAATATCTATTATCTAATAATATAACATGTTAAATATTATTATTATGTTAATTTTTTTCAATATACATTTTCATAGAATGAGTTATCCAAAAGGTTCATTCCTGACAAGTTGGAGCCTTAAAACTTAGATAGTGCCCCTAAATTTTTTAAATATATCAACAACATGCATTATATAAATTAATAAATAAACTACTGTACATTATTAAAATATATTTGTTTGCTGACACATTTTTTTGAAGTTAAAATTTTTTTCAACACTACTTGGACGATTTAACATGTTCTTTTCAAATTATAAATCATACATTTTCAATTCAGTCCCAATTATAATATGATATACATAATATGCAATCTAAAATCTTATTGATTAAGTACACACTCTGTAGTTTATACTAATCAGCACATGAAAAGTAACTAAATAGCACACAATATTAATTTTGTTTTATTTAGTAATTGGGGAAAAGAGGTTCAGATGGCCAGTATATCACTAAAAATGGCATATCGCTAACGCATGCATTTTTTCACTGTACTTACATAAGATGGAGACTAGTAATCCTATACTTTAAACTAATTAGTATTTTTGTATAAATGAATCAACACACAGCTAAAACTAACGTGCCGATTTTCTTGAAACTGTCAGGGTATCTTTGTACACCACCATGTAGATTGTAGAGGTTTACTAAGATAGAATTTTGAAAATTCAACGTCTAATGAAGTTAAATAGAGTAAAATCACCTAGCCGGAACCACTGGAGCTATGATTATGAAATTTAGTCAGTAATTTTGTATAATGACGTAGAGACCCAATAAGAAAGGATTTTGCGAAATTCAAACACAATACATAATACATTATTTCATGGATGGATTTTTTGGAAACTTAACATAAATATTCTTTCATATGAATAACGAAATATCAATTGCCTAATTATCTAAAATTCAACTTCTATGGGGGTTATAGCGGTAAAAAATGTAAAACGTTATATCTTGGTCTAATTTTTTAGAAACGCGTTAAAAGAGAAAAAATATTCAATTTATTATATTTTTTATAGGTATGTTCATACCAGCATGAATAGGAGTGCACTAAGAGAGGGTTTTCCGAAAATTCGCATTATCAAAAGGGTTGAAACAGCATAAAATGTGTTTTGACGTTTATATAATTTGATGAATTTGATAATCATGGTAACAATAGTAGTCTAAAAGCAATCTCTGTATAAATAAAAATAAAAAGTTTATTCATTTTTACGGGCTAGTTTTCAAAACGATTAAATTGATTTTAACGGGATTTAAATGGACCGATAAAGTACTTTGGTAACAATGGCAACACAATGATTAAAATAAATAACATAAGTTCTATAATCAACTCGCCATCTAATATATAATAATACAGTACGCATAATAAATATCACATATATATAATATATTTGTTCATAGGTCCCCCAGCTGTCGGTATATAAAAAAAATGCCCCTAAAAAATTTCTGGTCGAGCCAAGACTTAATCGAGTTGCCCCGTGCACACGCCTCTGCCGTGTAGCAGAGATTGCATAGGAAAAAGTTTATTTTGCATATAAATAAATACATATTTTAAGGATGACAGCATATTTGAAGAATTTTGCATACTTAAGCATATTTTACAGAAAAAAATCATTAAACTAGTTACTTTGTTTATATTTTCACCGTAAACCCTAGATTATGGTTTATAAAATATATATAACTCTTATAGTTGGAAAATAAATTGTACTCCCCGAATCGTATATTTTTGTACAAGTTAAAATTATAAAATCTTTTAGACTCGGTGCATTCTTGAGTTATTTTAACAATCGGTGCCGCAATAAAAGCATGGTATATTCTCAAAGTAATTGTGTACTGTATATTATTTTTTTTATAAAATTTTCTATTTTTATATTTCATTGTCATAAATATTTACCAAAGAAATTTTGGGTAAGGGATTAAGTACCTTTTTAATTTTAATATTATCATTCGTAATAAAAGTATTTATTTTATTTTCTGATTAAATTTTTAAATATTTTCTATTTTTGAATTATTATTGTAATATTACTTGATGTTTGTAATCAAAATATTGAATGTATTTAATTGATTTGTATCACAATGCATGGAAGAAATTCAAAATATATTGGTATAAACTGCATATATTTTGGGTAAAAGACAAGAGAGCATAATATTTTCGCAAATTATTAAAAAAAAAAATAAGAACATATTTAGTGCATATTTAAAGGTTTTTTGATGCATAGATGCACATATTTTGGATTTTTGCATAATATTAAAAAAAAATAAGAGCATATTAGGACTATTAGGTACAATTTAAAGGTTTTTTAATGCATAAACGCACGGTCTTAGATTATTAACATAAACGTATACTTTTTTAACTTTTTTTAGTGCATTTAAATCTGGACTCTATAACCGAGGCCTGAACACTGCTGTTATCTATCAACACGGTTTTAGATAGTAGTACTATCTGCAACCATGGTAAATAATTATATGATTATATTATGATATATATTTTCATATAATCTCTAGTTTGATAGTGACTAAGAGACATACAGTCATGTATTGTATTGGATAGTGTTATTAGACTGTAGGTTTTTGTAAGATTATTAAGATAATTAAGAGTTAATAGTAATAGGTACTAAATAATTGAAAAATAATTATCAACAAACTTTTGATGAAGTAAATGTGTAAAAAAAATTAATACCTAATGCGTTTTAATGTATTAATTAATTTCATGAATACTGAACTATTACTGTGAAAAAATGTTTATTTCATAATATTGTCCATAGAAAATACTAATGTAACTATTACATTTGATTATTTATTATCAAAGTATCTATGAAATTAATTACATTTATTTTTTTTTTAGTGTAAAATGGAAATTATCTGGAACTGGACTGAACTTTGTGGTCCTAATGATTTTGATCCTATATTTCGTCCCGATTACACGATGAGTATTTGTGCTGAAATGGCAATTATACGCCTACCTATTCTGTTTTTACTCATGTTAACGTCAACATATTACTTTGACCACATGTCCAATTGGATAGTTCGCACCAGACGTGAGGCCAATGTACTTCGATGTCGTATAATAATCGCCTGTACTCTGGCAATCTTACCTGCTGTTCAATTAATTTGGGAAATTTACGTATTTTCTGAAAGCAGTGTATATCCAATTGAAAATATAGTTTTAGTGATTCAATGTTTCACATGGTTGACACATACATTATACATTTTTTGTATAAAGTGTAATTTTGCCTCAAACTTAAGAGGTTCTAACATTGTGGTAATAGCCTGGATTTTATGTTTTCTATCATCAATAATGTCTTTACGAAACACTTTTCACACATTTATTCAAAGTATTTATCTGCCCATTTTAAAACTAAGATTATGGTTTGCAGTATTCAACTGTATGCTTCAGATCTTTTATTTAATTACAATGTTCTACCAAAAAGATCATGTTAGATTAAGACATGTAGACCGACTTCGTTATCTTGCTCAGGTAAATCCTCGACCATCACTTGCATTTTAATGTTTCACTACTGTTATTATTATTTAAGAACACCAGTTTCTCAACTGAATTGATATAATTCTCAACTGAATAAATATCATTTTAAACTAATGTCATTATTTTTAATTATAATCTAAATGATAAGTATATTATTATATCCAAAATATTAAAATCCTACTAATGTGATCCTATTTAGAAAATTATTACTTTGTAATCTATAATTTTGGTTTATTTCTTGGGAATGTCTCCCAAGTTCCATTAATAAATATTTTTATTCTAATTTAATAATAATACACTATTCCGTAAAAACTATTTTTTTAAATTTTTCTCCCGAAGTCTTATAATTAACATATCAAGTGATATTTTATTGTATTTAAATACAATAAAAAAATACGATAATATATATGTTAATTCCCTATTAAAATAATTTTAAGGATATACCGTGTGTTCACCAATTTAGGGAATACTGAATTTCTCGAACGGATTATGTTGGAAAAAATCGAATTTTTTTTCACAAGCTAGTAGTATATAAGTACACATTTTCAGATAAATTTCAAATTTTTATCCTTCTCGGTACGCGCATGCGCAATGCAAATAATATTTTTTTTAATAACAACCGGTATTTTTGGTACCAAATTCGGATAGACTGAATTTTTTTAAATCTTTTTGACCAATTAACCATGACTCTAAAACAAAAATTGACTGAATGAGAGCCATTTAAAATTTAATAAATAATACATTTTTACAATTCATTATAAAATGCATATAACCACATAAAACCATTTATAATTATTTATCATTGGTCAAAATATATTTTATACCCTATTATATAGGTTACTTATATTTACTATCAATAAGTATAACTTACAATGTTGAACAAACTATGTATATTTATATTCAGATATATTATTTCTCTTTTTGTAAATATTTATTATTATTTAATTACCAACACCAAACAGCAGTTTTATAGATTACAAAGTAAGACAATGCCTGTATAAAATTAAATAATATATGCAGAGATATTCAAACTTTTTCATACTCACGTATCCTTTGTCCCTTCACAATATTTCAGCAGCTCTTTCAAAAGATCTGCCTTTATATATTTTTGCTTATTCTTTAATAAGCAAAAAAAGGTTATCCTGTATGTTCTCCATAATATTCAATATACCTACGGAACAATAGTATTTTGCCAATTACCCGCATGGATCCAGAGAATAGGCTGGATGGGTCCGGGCTCACCCTAACTTTTTAAAAACTATAGTTTTGATCTTATGTATTACCATCTAAGTTAAAATATCCAACATTTAAACAAAATTTGATTTAGAAGTTGAAATCTCAATATGATTTAAAAAAAAATGTAACTACAGAATTTAGTTCTATAGAAATTATAAATTCTTAAAACAAAACACATAGGAGACTCCATTCTTAGAGCTAAAAGAAGTGTATAGGCGAATTGCAATTGTTGAAGTTATAATGCTGAAAAGAGTTGTTCAACAATGAAGAAAATCATCCAATCTACAACAGACTAATCATGACAGAAAACACGTTTATTACCTTACTCTACTATCGAACAAATGAGAATAATTTTGAAGAGTTAATAACAAATTCGGACTAAATTCTAAATGAATTTGCGTATAGTAGTGAGTTGTGAAAATTATGTTTTCTGTATATTATTTCAACATTAATAAGCAAAATTAAAATGAATCTATGTTTAATTTTAATGTGTTATGTAAATTCATTTTTGGGATTAAATATGTTGAGCCACACGAAAAAATATTCCTGGATCCGTGCCTGGCCAACAGTTGGACTATTTCCCCTTTTTGTACTGCGGCTCCCTTGGCTAACACTTAGAATGTCCCAGGGAGGTGCTGCATACAGTTTGAACTCCTCTGCCTTATATAGCTATTGTATGAGTACACTATTAATATTTTCAACAATGCAAATATGTATAACAAAGAAAAATTATAATATGTATATTTTTATATTTTTAGCAAGCAAATGAAAGACGTTCTTTGATGACATCTTCTTATAGCCGTTTCAATGATGAATTTGATCCATATTATTTGGGTATGGCATGTGATAATGAACATTATAGTTTTATTTCCTGGCTTACATTTGGTTGGGTAAACAGATTAATTATCAAGGGAGACAAAAAAAGATTGCATCATACAAATGATTTATTTGATTTGCCCGAATGGTTGACTCCAGTTTATGTATCAGCTAAAGTAGAAGAAGTCCTTAGACAAGAAGGATCCTCTTTAAGAACTACATCACCAATTCATTTACCAGCTGATCATCAATCTAGAATACCAAAGAAGTCGTTACTACAAGCTCTGCATAAATGTTATGGAAAACAATTTTATGGCATTGGATTATTGAAATTTGTTGCCGACATTTTTGCATTTACAGCACCAGTATTTTTAAATAAACTGATTGCATTTGTTTCTCACCATGAAGAACCTATGAATCATGGATATTTATACATGGCAGGGCTTGTTTTTATGTTACTAATGAGTAAGAATTTTACTCTTGAATTATATTACTATTACCATAAATATAAGTAACTATCCCCTATTGAATTATATTTTCAATTAATTATTATTATTATTTTTTAATTTGTGTGGTTAGATTAGGTAGGTTATACAAGCAATTATATTTCTTAAAAACAATTAAAATAAATAAATTAGTTAAATTAATTTTTTTACTATCATTATTGCCTTTGACATACCATGAGTACACATAGAACTATAGTTTGTGAACCTATGCTGTTCAATAGATAAAATCTCATTGAGTCCTCAATAATGACACAAATTACTTAAATTATTCTTATTTGTATTTTGATTTGATTTTAAACATAATTATTATTTGTGTGAATATTATGTGATTACTATTAAATTATTTTAGTACTGTCATGTTTTCTTATTTTAGCCATTCGAAAAAAACACGCCAATTAAACAATATTATTCTATTAAGTGGTACTATGTATAAATTTATTTTACAAAACAATGTAATTTTTTAGGTTCTATATTTAGTACACATTTTGAATACCAAATTCATATGATTGGAATAAAAATTCGAGGTACTTTAATTACAATGATTTACAAAAAGACATTGGAATTGAATACTGTAATGTTGAATAATTTTAGGTAATTTAAATTTATTAAATTTCTTATGTATAACTTTTATATTTAGAAATTATTTTTCAGTATTGGAGAGATAATAAATTTTATGACTACTGATACAAGTAATTTAGTAAATGCTTGCAATAGTTTCCATTCTCTATGGAGTGTACCATTTCAGGTAAAAAAAAACAATATTGATGTTTTAAAATGTAAGTTTTAATTAACTAATTTTATTTTTGAATTTTAGTTAGTAATTGTTTTATATTTACTTTATCAACAATTGGGGCTTGCATTTTTGTCTGGAGTGTTTGTGTCTATTCTACTAATACCAGTAAACAAGATTATTACATCAAATATTGGTACCTATACAATTATATTATTTAAATGTTATTTAATGTTATAAAAAATTAACCATTTTATATCATTTGCTGTATAGGTAAGTTAACTGGAAAGTTAATGAATGAAAAAGATAAACGTGTTAAATTAATGTCGGAAATTATTAGGGGTATTCGAGTAATTAAATACCATGTTTGGGAAAAATATTTTATTCATAAAGTTAGCGGTATGTTATTACTTTTTATACATTTGTTTCATTATGTTAGTTATAATTATAATTTGTTTATAATTTTTTAAGGTTTTCGAAAACCTGAAGTAAAATATTTAAAAAAAAGAAAATATTTGGATGCTCTGTGTGTATATTTTTGGGCAACAACACCAGTAACAATATCAATACTGACTTTCTCGACATATATATTTATTGGGGGTCAATTAACAGCTGCAAAAGTCAGTTTATACTCAATCTTTAAGGTTATTGTATATAAAGATCAAAAGTTTTAACATTTTTTAGGTTTTTACAAGTATAGCTCTACTTCAGATGCTAATTACACCATTAAACGCTTTTCCATGGATACTGAATGGAGTCACAGAAGCGTGGGTATCTGTTCAGAGAATACAACGTTTGATTGAAGTAAATACATTAATAAATAAAAATAAATAAATATACCTATTTATATTTTGATATAATTTTTTTTAGGTGGATGACCTACAATCTCAGTTTTATTATAGTCTGATGCCAGTTCAGTATGGAAAAACTTTTGATAATGCAATATCATTGTCAAAATGTTCTTTTAATTGGGGTCTTCAATCATTCCAACTTAAAAACATTAATTTTTCTGTTGCTAAAGGATCTTTTGTTGGTATTACCGGACAAGTAGGCAGTGGAAAATCTACTTTATTAGCTGGAATTTTAGCAGAAATTAATAAAGAAGAAGGAATGATTGCATCTTCTAATATGCGAGATGGTAATATTTAAAATATTGGTCTAACATATTTTAATTTTTTTTAATATTGATTGTTACATGTATCTATACATTTGTAGGATTTGCATTTGTTGCACAGACTCCATGGATACAAAAAGGAACAATTAAAGATAATATTCTATTTGGTCAAAGTTATAACTTAGAAAGATACAAGTAATTACAATTTTATCTTAATGTATACAGGGTGTTCCAGTAAGATTTGACAAATGAGATAACTTTTATTCTATTAATAATTTTTAACTATTTAATAATTTAAATTAATAAAATTATTTTGTTTACTGGTATATCTTTAATTTCTAATTTTAGACGTCTGTTCTCTTGTCGTTCAATGTCTTTAATAACACCTTCGTGTAATTTATTCAAATCGTCTTGTTGTTGGTAGTGTACAAACCCTATAATACTTGCTGATACAAAACAAGAAAGTCCAAATACTATTTTAGATGTTATTGACA